>JAQOWM010000792.1:0-267499 GCA_029041755.1 Resseliella maxima
AAAAAGTTTAACAAAATCCACTTATTAGAAATGAACTTCAATGAATCTTTGTAAACCAGTATAATTACTTTGTAAATAAAACAAATTAGTGTAAAAATGATGGCAAATAATTATTAAAATTCGAAAAATTAATGGAATAAAAAAAAAAAACAACTAGCAATGACAGTTCTCTGACGTAGTCCCAGTAATGCAATAACCATTTGTTCTTTCGAAGATTCTTCTCAAGAAATTCAACCCAATTTTTGATTTTTTCCCGTTTCTTTTTTTTCTTAAAATCTTAACTAAAAACGAAAACACTTATCATTTTTTTGAAAAATTTATTATTTAAAATGCCGAAACTATGGCCAAAAATCGATGTTATTTCTCATTTTCATTTTATCAAATAAAGTTTTTTTGTAATTTCTATTTTTGATATTTGATTCGAAGAAACCTAAGTATTTTTTATCTATCATAATGTTCGTTTAAATGTTTTTTTTTCAGGATTGGACGAAAATGAAAAAAAAATATTTGGATGTCGTTTTCTCGAAGAAATAATGACAACCATTTTTGAACTATTTTACACTGGAAGAACATTTTTTTCTGAATTTGAAAGTGAAAAATTTTTGAAATGTAAAAATGTGTTCATTACATTTTGTAATGAATGCCAATTCCCAATATAATAAATAAAAGACTACTAAAGTTTTTTTCTTCAAATTATATAGTGGTTTATTTATGGTGTTTATAAAACAATATCACAATATTTATTTCTTCGCTGGTGTTTTGTTGGCATTGGTTGCCTTTCTTGCTATTTGGACAACGGGTGCCTTTCTCAATTGAGCCTTTCGCACGAAGCGAAATAAGGTGATGCATACGTTCAAATCCAAATTAAATCTTCTGATTCTAAAACATGCTTAACTCTGACGATAGAGCATCTCTTGTGGCATTAACAACAACATAATCGTTTTCGTAATATTGTATGTGATTGGTGGTGTTTTCTGTGTGAATCGAATAATCGAATATTTTTTAAAAATAACAACAACATTGAGATGCCCACAATGTCGTCAATAATGCCAATGCCAACGTCCACAATGTCAACGACATAATTCATAATAACAGGTACATTGGTTTATTATCATAGCCCAAGGTTTGATTATCTCAAACCAGAAATTATATGGTGTACCCATTTCCCATTTATGAAGATTCATGTGCTTGCAATGTAAGAATGCGCATTGTCTTCGACATTCCTAAATTATGTGTAGCAATTTTGTAAACGAGCACATCGTGGTTCATGAAGTCACGTTATATTTTCATTCGGAAATCGATGCGATGGCTAATCATTTTACGTCACGATAAAAGTCCAGTAATGATAATGAGATATGTATTACATAAATTTATTGTTGATCGGTTGTTTATTGAGAAATTCAGTATTTTTTTCGGTTGTCACTCACGTGATTCCTTTATTCTTTTTTCCCCTTCATTGAAAGGATTGTCTAAGAAAGTCTTGAAAATTTGAATGTATTTGTTTGTCATTGACAGGATCCGTTAATTTTCTGTTATACAAAATACATTCGAAAATAAATTGAGTTATGTGCAGCATACGGCAGATGTTCAACGAATTTCTTCTGCGTATCAGTTATGCTGTATAGTGTATAATATAGTGTGAAATAAACAACATGATAATATTGACGAATGAACGATAACATCGAGATTTTTTATTTGTAAACAAAACACTTTCAATAGAACGAATCGGAGAAAAATTACTCGCAATAAATTTGTATTTGTAATAATAAAACTGAATAAATAATTTCAATTTATGGATAATTATTATATCTTTCCTAGTGATGAGCCATAAATACCTACCCGGTAAATACCCGGGTATATATCCGGGTATTTACCCGGTATTTATCCGAAGGCCGAATAAACACCCAAAAACTGGGTATTTACGGGTATTTTCAAATTTGTAAAATATTTGAAGATATTTTGCATATTCAAACTTTTGTTTTCAAAAAGATGACTTTCCTTGAACGCACTCAAATTAAATGAGTGCATTTTAGCACGAAATGTCATTGTAGGGATTCAATGAAATTGCATCATTCAAGTATTATCAAACTGAAGCGGCTCCTAAATGGAAATCTCACACAAATGGTTACAAAAATAAAATTAAAAAAAATATTTGTATGTCAATTTCATTTGAATAAAAATTGGTTAATCAATACGGCACAAAAACATTCATGTAAGTACATGCACTTAAAGAAACGCAACTATGATCAGTCAGAAACGTATGTATAGTGTTTCAATAAGATCTGTGTTGTAAATTTTTTGAATATTATGAAGTGTTTATTAAAAAAGAGGAGTTTAAAATAAAAAAAATCTAGAAAAATTAAAGAAAAAAAAAAAAAAAAAAAAAAAAAAAAAAATTTTAAATTAAAATAAAAAAAAAAAAAACAAAAAAAAAAAAAAATAAAAAAAAAAAAAAAAAAAAAAAAAAAAATTTTAAAAATAATAAAAAAAAAAAAAAGTTAATACAATAAAATATTCGTCGATAGTTGAATCAAGCGATCGATAAAAGCAAATGAACAAAAACAATGGGTAGAAAGAAAAACCAAAAAATTTGGAGACATTTCACCGTTACAGATGGATCTCCTGAATGCAATTTCTGCAAACATGTTTACAAAGTCAAAATTTAAAAAAACTTGAAAATCATTTGCTCAATTGTATGCATTCTCCCGATGCGGTTAAATCAAAATTGAAACCAAATGAAAACACACAATATCGTGCTGCTCATGATAATGGATCAGATAGTTCATCTAATGTTTCTGTCGCCGCATTGTCACACGGTTATAGATCATCGATGTCCGAAGAAGAAAATGTAAGAATGTTTTTTTTCCTTGGCTCATCATTGTTAGATGTTTGCGGTATAATGACAGCGACTCAGATGATTAATATAAAAAATCTAAATTAATCTACAAAAATTATCAAAATAAAAGAATTTGAAACTTATTTCGATGAACTACAGGCTGATTCGAAATTTCAAAGCTTAAATAAATTGACTGAGACTTCGAAAAATCGTTTTTATATTTGAAAATTTGATGATTTTGAAAATACCCATAAATACCCTGAAATCGGGTAAATACCCGGTATTTATGGGTAAATACCCGAGGGTATTTACCCTAGACCAAAATACCGGGTATTTTGCCCATCACTAATCTTTCACATCTATACTCGATCGATTCAAAAAGCTAAAACTCAAGTCGAGTTGCTCGAATTGAAACAATAATATTGTTGACCCTGAATTCATTCAGTGATATGCAATTAATGATCATGTTTAGCTTTCAAAATATGTGCAAATGTATAGACCTACATATTTCATTTGAGTGTGTATGTTTTCATTTTTTTTCAACCGTATTCGTATTACACTATAGATTTTTTGTTTACATTTTGTACAAATTTATGTTATGATTTGTTTTGTTCAAGCAAATATTTTTTCTCTCTATGTATTTAATTTTTGAAAGAGTGGAGAGTGAGAGAGAGAAAACCATTCACATGATGCATCATATGAATTTCCTACTTTTTTTCTATGTATATGCTACTTGATGTATGTGTGTCACATTCTTTTGTTTTTTTTTAATCATTCATTCATTCACTTATGCCATTTAATCAATCAATAAATCAAATCGAAATATTATTCACATAAAGCATTGTGATAGGTCAGTAACGTTTACTATTACCTTTGTATTCATGGTTTCAATATGAGCTTTGAAATTAAGTTTCTCATCCGTTGTCTAAACTATCATAGATTCAATATGACCTTTAGAATTAAGTTTCTCATTCATTGTATCGAAAAAGACTTGACGCATTTTGGATCTTTTGTTTACATTTGGAAAGCTTGGTAGTTTTTTTTACTTTGAATGCATGGAAATAATGGTACACTCACTTCGATTCCAACAACAAAATACATGGCAAAGAGGTCTGTTGCCATATCAGATATGCTTGATGATAAATTAGAAAGAAAGAAAAAGACAGAGAGCACAGCATATGCACAGTATATACTGTGCTCTCTTTTTTTTCTTTTAGTCTACTCTATACTTTATATGTATTTGTTACTTGATGGTCACACAGAGAAAACCGGTAGATATATCACATATGAAACAACAATAATTTCAGTTGCATCTGATCGATCATAACATTCGGATGCATTTTCTGTATGCATCGTACATTTTTCTTTTCGAAAGAGAGAGAAGTAGGGGAAGAGATAGAATCATTCGAATGTATATTAAAACAATAGTACACTCAGAACGATTCCAACAACAAAATACATGGCAACGATGTCCGTAGCCATATTAGCCTCGGTCGATGTAGCCCATATGTATGCTATGTATGCCCCTCCTTTATGTGTGTATGTGTGGATATGTGATCACACATACACGTATATGTGTGTACGTGTACACTAATACTTAAAAACGTGGACAGAATCGGCATAGGTACACTACTCATCGCCAGTGATAGCATGGGCTCTATCGATTAAATGAAAGTCGAATCGTACTGACGCTTGATTGAAGCCTATGTTGCCGGAAACCATACCACGTGTAGAAATGGTGTGATGATTTCCAGCGATGCCGGAAATAACCAAAGCATTTGCCCTAATTGGTACGTCGTCCCCCAAACAATCATTAGCAAGTAACGTCAGCATAGATCCACTATCCAGTAGTAAATCGACAGGTTTGGACGTAATGTCAATATTGAGTCTCACGAAGGCAGACAAGTTTTTTACGAGAATTGGTGCTTCAATAATATTTGGAGTGCAAAAGCGATGGCACTTTGCACAATGCTTCGATGGAAGAATGTTAAAATTGAAATGGTTTCTGTTTTCGGACAGAGAGTGGTGCCATTCACCAATTGATTTTGGAAAAAATGGGGAACTTTTCTGTCCGTTTCAGTTTTCCGAATGAAATTTCGAGTTGACTGGAATTGAACCAACCTGTGTGTAGAGGTATGGATTGGGTGGAATGAGATTGTTTGTTTGGTCAGTGTGAGATGAAAATGTCTGTGCTTGAGGTCTGAAATTGTTGTTGCTTTGGTTTGCGCGATTATTGTTATTGTTCTGACTGGAATTAGAGTTTCTATTAAAGTTATTCGATTGATTTTGACCAAAATTGCCGTTATTATTATTATTGCTAGCGTTGTTGCGATTGTTACTGTTGTTATTATTGTTTCTGTTGCTATTATTACTGTTACTGTTATGATTGTTATTATTATTACTGCGATTTGTGTTATTATTGTGGCCGCGATTCGAGTTGTGGAAGTTATTATTGTTATTTCGATTCGAATTGTCTGAATTAGATCGATTATTGTTAAAATTTGTAGTCGAACTTTTTGCCTTTTTGCGGCACTCGGCTTCATTATGCCCGACTATCTTGCAGAAATTGCATTTGATTATTCCGTCACGTGAGCTGGATGAAAGATTCAATTCGTATCTTTCGACCGTTGTGTCAATCAACTCTTGTAAGTTGCGAGAAGGGCAACTTTCGGCGAAAGAACGCAATTTGGCATCCCTTAAACCCTTTTTGAATGCTTCTCTAGCTGATCTGTCATGAATGTCCTTCAATCCAGGATCAGCATTAGCCCCCAAAAAGGAATTCATGTCGAATAGCAAATTCTTGCATCGATTCGTGAATTCGAAGAGCGATTCATCGGACTTTTGCTTGATAGTATTGAGTTGTGCTTGTGTGTCCCGCGCGCAATTAATTGAATAATCTTTTAAAATTTCAGTTTTTATTTCAGGCCAATTTAATTCGCGAATTTTATTCAGAAAAGTTTGATTACACTTCGCGAGCTTGATATTTAGTTTAAAACGAAATCGTTCGACGTTTCTCGCGGTTTTTTCAAGAGAACTCCATAATAAATCAGTTACATTCACAAACCGTTTAATGGAGTCATTCGATTTTGTGTCAAATTCAGGAAAAGATTTGAAAATGTCATTCGTTTGAGAAGAGAACATTTGTTCGAGATTATCGAAGCGAACATTTGAAGGAACTGACGTGGGAATTGATGTGGGAGCCGATGTTGGCATTTGGACAAAATTCCCATTGCTTTGAGAGAGCAGCTCCTGTCGCAATTGCTGGAGACCCTGATCAATGTGTGATCTCAAATCATTTACGTTACCCTCAAAGCCAGTGAGACATGCTTGAAAGTCACCAAGTTTTCGATCGAAATCCAAGACCATGGCATTGTTAGTATGAGAAGTTTGTGAAATGAAATTGCTCTGCGATAGTAATTGCTCTTGCAAGGTTTTTTGTGCCTGGTTTTGAGCTGTTATCGTGTCATAAATCTTTTGATTGAAAATGTTTTGCTGACCCATGTGTTCAGTAATATTGATTTTGAGTTCAGCTTGGGTATTTTGTGACTCGAGAGCCAATTTGCGATATTCGTTTATTTCGGTTTGCTGACGATTAAGTCTTTCATCGTATTGAGAAAAAGAAGACTGAATTCTTTGAGCACTCATTCTCACCTCTTCCATTTCGACGGATAGATTCTGAAGACGACGCGTGGCTTCTTCCAATCCAGTTTTGATTGGATCAGGTGCTTGTTCAAATTTAGATAGCATATGAGACTGCATTTGAGTATGCACTTGAGATTGCGCTTGAGTTGGCATGGCAAATTCATTGGGTATATGTATGTTTGAATAGGATCCAAAAGGTGTCAGAGCTGTCGATTCATGTGATGCCATTGCATTCAAACTCTCGTTGGAGCAAATATTTAAAGTAGTTTCTGATTGAAATCGGTAAAGCGTAGATTGATTATTATGTCCGGGTCTATATCCACGGTTTATGAAACGCGTTTTTAATTCTGAAAAATATCTATCGACTCTGTTGCTCTTTTGGATTTTTTTATGTTCATTTATTTCTGAAACACGGTCCATTTAAATTTAAAGAAAATTGTTTTAAATTGTTGCATAAAGTTGGTTCATGAAATCGAATCAAGCCAATACATTTGTGTGAATTTGTATTTAATATTTTTTTTTTTTTTTTTTTTTTTGAAATAGTATGTTAAAATTTATTAATAAATCTCGAAATGGTGAAAAAATCTATTTAAATACGAAGTGAATGTAAAAAATTGAGCTTAGAATTCCTTTCTGATCAAATGAATTTGGAATGTTTCTTAAATTAATGAAATTGAAATGTTTTTATTTTCCATGAAAACCGTTCAAATGTAAATCAAAAAATAATCCGTTTGAAATGCAAAAGTCAAAAATTCAAAATGTGACGGTTTAAATTCGTTTCCTTAAATGCTAACCATTAATCGAAATTGAAAGAGAAAAGAAAAAAAAATCCTAAATTGTAATACCGAGTCAAAAAAAAAAATTCACAAAAAAAATTGCTTAAATGCTAAACAGACGTGATCAAAATGATTTCTGGAGCGGCGATGTAATTTGATCCAATGGATGTAATAATAGATTTGCTTACTGTGTGTGGTCCTGTTGTGTCTGGCCGGCTACGATGTTCGTGTCCCCCGATAAGGTTGAATGTTGAGAGTGTGTGCGTTTTGTCGATGTTTTGTTGCAATGAAGATTTTGTCTCTTGATGTTCACATGCAATTTTTCCTTTTGAAATTGTTATGTTTGAATTTGCGCACTGAGTTTGTAGCAAAAATATTTTAATTTCGATGAAAATTGTATTTTGAGTCTATGTTCATGAGTTGTTGAACATTGTCTTTCATTTGATATGCGCACATATTTCATAACATAATGAGTCGATTCAATGTTCTGTTAAAATCGTTTGCTTTTCAGTTTCAAGGTAAACACATCACAATTTTCACTTGAACTTTGTTTTAGACTGACTCTCACAATTTCACTATTTCAATCGAAACTCTCACAATTTCACTATTTCAATCGAAAATGCAATCTTTTTGTCTTTTTTTTTTTTTTTTTTTATATATATACATATATATGTTTTTCACAGGTTTATATTTATGCAGCGCCAAAAATGTAGTATTTTACTTACATTTCATTATATCGATTCCATTTTCATCTGCAAACTAATTTCATTGAAACACAAGAAACTGAACCAAATGGTATTTATGTTATAGTTTGACTTTATTGGACAAGCATTTCGAATCGACTGACTTATTAATGCGCTGTCACCGATCGATTCATTCATAATACATTCGTCCGGTGACGGCGCGCATGGCATTCAACTGTCAAATTTAAAATAAGCCGTTAGGCAAATGTGGATCGATACCACAACAGTATTATATCCGTTATGTGATGAATTTGTTGCAAGTTACAGAAATATAACAGAATTGTGACATTTGTGGATGAAATTCGTAACTAATAAAAAGAGGCATTGATCTGGATTTCATTATACTAACATTATGATATTTTGAGTGTGTAATAAATGAACGAAACAAATAAGCTCACCTTGCCCCGTGTCTAATTTTGCATTAATCGGAGGACATGCACTGTCAATGCAAATGCATGTGACGTCATAATTCTAAACAATAACGCCATCTTCTAAAGATAAAAGAAAAATAAAGGAGGAGGAGAAGAAAAAACAAATACATTGATTTTGCATTATAACTAGTACCAAAATCTTTAGAAAATGGCGTATATGACATTGCCATATCAATGCGCATCTCTTGCCTCTAATATTCACTTGATTTCAAAATTGATTCCAATGTGTGTTTAACTTACGTATATAAGACTATTTACTTTTTTATTGCTTCATCTATCTTACCGTTTTTCCAAAATTGCACATTAGTGAAGACTTTTCATCTTAAGAGTGTTACATCCGAAAGTTAAACCCGTACCAATTTCTATCGCGGTGTTTACACAGGCGACGTAATTGTGTGCGACAATTTTCCTACATAAACGAAATCATAAATACAAACTCTTCACTGAAAACTATATTAGTATAAAAGATGATTATGACTCGATCATTGGCGTACTATTCTTAACGCTATATTACTTTGGAATAATCTGATCGAAACTAATTAATTTTAGACACAAATCAAATGACCGAAAGACATTTTTTTTCATTGTAAAATTTTTCGATCGCATTAATAAATGTAAGATAAGTTCATGAATAAATGGAAGTTTTTCAAAATAATTTTTTTGCAATTAGGTGATCAAAAGATGGATGAATACAGCTTGCCGTGATTTAAATAATTTTCAATGGCGACTCGTAGCTAATGCAATCGCCAAATGTTCATTACCTATATTTGTTAAATTAGGTGAAAACACTTTCACATAAAAATTATTTTGAATGAAAATATCATCTTTTTCCTCTGTTTTAGTGTTTGCAGAAATATGTCGATGGAGAAGCTATACACGACCTCAAGAAACACACTTGGCAAATACAGTAATGGATTCAATTATGATGTTGTTCGAAAGGATTGAGAAACAACATGGCCGTATCTTGGTATTACTAAGGGGAAATAATTCCCTTAAAACATATAAAAAAGTATAAATATTTATTTTTATTCCCGTTTTTTATTTCACCCTAGGTATTCCACGCTCTAGCGTATATAACTGGTAAAATTATACTAACGAATTAGGAACTACAACATTATTTCTATTATAATTATTATTGCAATGGTTCTTACTGTTAATAATTTTAAAAATTATTCGTCGAAGTTACCCAGTAATAAGTGAAAAACTTTCTTCATTAGCGGCAAAATCAGGTTTATCTGAAAGCGAACTAGAAGACCTAATTTCTCTAGATGACAAAGTTTTAGATGATGTATATCAATATCATATGCCACCAGTGCGTCGAATACCACCATTATTATGGTAAATATTTTGCATCAATCATGGGGTGAGTCACGATCACTAGCACTAGAAAAATTAGCGAAAAACTAGCAAAAATTTCTAGTGCGTGAAGTTAGCTCTCAATAATTTTTGTCATCATAAATATAATTTATTATTATTGACTATTTTCTTCATTTTTTTCAAAAAATAAAATTTAAATATATTATATAATTTCTTAAAATAATAATAAATTCTAAAAAGTAAAATAGAAATTTGATTAACTTTCAATGAATTCATGATGAGAAAAACCATTGACAGTTAACATCACACACTAGAAATACTAGCAATACTAGCTGAAAACTAGATGCACTGGAATTTCGTGAAACCCCATAGCATCAATCTGGTATGATACCAATTAAATAAAGTTCACGCTCAGTTGTTCCATCGGTGACACATTTCTGTTGTATCAATAGAACACAATTGCACCGAGTAATGAGCCGTAGTGTTCTTTAGTTCGTTGTTTTGAATTATATAATTACCTATAAATTACAGGACGAGAATTCGTAATGATTTGCCAAACTATTTGAGTGAACGTGAAGCAGACGGTGTTAATGTAATGAATTGGTATCATAGACAATTCAGAGATACTGCTCGAGAACGATATTTCAAGAATTTAAATATGGCAGTATATTTTCACTCATCTATTGCTGATTATTATTTGGGCATTTGGGGTGGCGGCAAGCCAAAACCATTCAAGTTTACTGAAATTCAGAGACATAGGTTCGTTGGAATTTTGAAATTGTTCATAAATAGGAACCGACAATGTATTATATACAGGGCAAATAATTATATGCTCTAAAAAACCATGTTATATGCTCATAGATATACCTAAAAATCAGTGAAATATGCCGTCAAATATGCAAGAAAAAAAATGAAAATATGCCTAAAACAAAATAATTTGCCAAAAATATGCACTTATAATTTTTTTTTTTGAATTTTATTCAATTTGTTCCAACTTATTTCGAAAAATCATTGCAGTTAACAATCATATGTTGTTTCAAGTTATCAAAAGTAAATGAGCGACGGTTTGGTGCAAAAATATTTTTATATTGAGAAAATGAACGTTCGACATCGGATGTTGTTGTTGGGGCAAATCGAAAGAGCGTGAGTTCATTCGGACTGAGACTTTTAACATAGTTGTCGGTTGGTTCTTTTGCCTCATTTAACACGTCACAAATTTCAATCAATTGTTCATATCCTGGATTTCGTTTGAGCACAGCGATCATTTTTCGACTAAATTCTTTGCGGCGCATATCATTTAAAGATGTTTGAATATTTTTGACAATATCCATACTGTCTTTAATAGATAGACCTTTTGTTTCCAATATGATTGTGCCAGAAATGATTGATGAAAAATGTGTTTTGATGAATGCAAGGTCTGTTTTAACTCGTTCTTTTGAAAACAATTCTTGAGAGTAATCACGCAAAACACGCGCCAAGACTTCACTTCTACTTCCTTTTCGTTTCGGCATTTTGCTTAACAAGCGTGTCACATTACAAGCGATAGATTCGAATTTCAAGATTAAACTGATTAAATTGGAATGTTTCGTATTTGACATCGGTGACACATTCATGTGCAATGTGCATCGGTCAGCAGAATAGCCACTTAATACGTTTCTGGCCAAACAACCATTCCAATGTGTTGAAAACACAATCAGCTGATTGTTTGATAAACACAAAATGAGATACACTGTTTTCATATTGAGATCAACGTTTCAAAACGGTAACAAATACAACAATAATTTTGGAAATAGTATGAATTTATGGAAATATGCTTGAATATGCTGATTCAGACGAAATATGCTCGAACGTTCACAAATGCCCGAAATATGCAAATGCATATGTTTTATGCACTTGCATATAATTACTTGCCCTGATTATATATAATATACAGGCGCGAAATAATTTTAACCGAGTTGACATTTCTTGAAAAAAATCAAGTAAATTGAAAGATTTATTTCTGATTTTTGGTCACATTTGTTATCAACTCTCAACAAATACATCACAAAAATATTGAATCGAAATTATTCGGTTTTTTCGATTTTTTTTTTGATTTTTTTTTATTTTTTCGATTTTTTGCTACAAAAAGTGCGAACTAATTTTAGCCATAGTTTTATCAAAAAAGTCACATTAATGTAAAAAATCCCGATTAATATTTAGTCCATTTGCCTTCGGCATCATGTAAAGCGATGATTCCACGCGGGAGACTGTCATACAGTGATTCGATTTTGGCCTGTGGGATGTTTTGCCAAGCCAAGGCGGCATCAAGGCGATGGCGGCCGTCAATTCTTGTTTTTGTTGAATTGTCGACCTTCCTTGTATATTTCTCGGGCTAAAATCGACCAGACGTTCTCAATAATGTTCATATCTGGTGATTTGGCCGGCCAATGGTTGAAAAGGTTGATTCCACGCTGCTCAAAATCGGCCAAAGCAAATCGATCATTCGAATAATTACGTGACAGCTAGCGCCAACTGGATATTTAATTCGTACCAACAATAATATCGATGTTATTTTACTTTGGTTGTTGTCTATGTGTCCATGCGTTTGTTGTATCCACTATAAATATGTATGTTCATAATGTATAATGACATTACGAATCAATATCTAGATGGCGCTTAATATCTTAGTCCAGACAATTCTCATATAGATGGATAGGAAGATATCTTATTCGGCCAAAGTTGACCTGGCCACATGAATTGGTGCGTTGTCTTGTTGAAATTGTATAAACCGGCGCATTCGTAACCATATATCCAGCATATATGCTGGAAAATGAGGGCCAACCATCTTCTGGTACTGTATTGCATTCATTCTGGGGGAAATGAATGACAGCGGCAACTTTTCCAAGAAGCTAGATTGGCGCTTACTGAAAATCTTTTCTCCAGTGCGCAAATCGTGTCAATAACAAGCAAATCGATCTGAACCATCCAAATTGAACTACTTTTCGTCTGGAAAAATTATTTTGCGCCATTTGTTTGTCCAATGAATGTTATCCAGAGCGAACTTCTTACGCCCCTCAATGTTGGCTGGTGACAACATTGGCTTACGCTTCATTTTTTTATGCTTTAAGTGTGGCGAACCACTCAGAATTTGCTGAACACGTCGAATACCTACAGATGAATTATTTTCAGCCTTTAATTGCTTAGTAGACTTGAAATTGTTCGCCGCATCACTTCGGTTCAATTCTTCGGCATTCTGAACGTTTGACAACGATGTATAATCTTTTAATGTTGGCTTTTTCCGCTTCGGTTAAACGTTTTACTTGTCCCGTTGTGATTCGATTGAATGTTGGTTGACAACTGCGTCACAACTATAGTAAAATTGCACCAATAGACATAAATCGGATGCATAACGGTAAATCACGTCAAAACATATCGAAAAATGTAAACAACACTTACAACTTAAATTGCTAAAATTGGGGTGCAGAAAATCGAAAAATTCCGATTCAATGATTTTGTGATGTATTTGTTAAGAGTTGATAATAAATGTGAGCAAAAATCAGAAATAAATCTTTCAATTTACTTGATTTTTTTCGAAAAATGTGAACTTGGCTATAATTATTTCGCGCACTGTATATTATAACATTAACACAGATTCAATTTAGCTGATAAAGAGGGTTCGGCCGATCGGAAAGTACCAATCCAACCACTGGCTTTCACGAACAAGGAAGGTGTTATAACAAGATATAATCTTAGGAAGGTTATTAATTTGATTTTGAGTAGATTAAACAATTTTTTTTAAAAGAATTTTTCTTTCAGTTTGGTGAAATGCCTTATCATTTAGTTCGATCAAGACGATTCAAAGACCTTTATGAACATGTATTGTTCAATTATGAATGGCTCCATGCAAAATTATCAAGCTGTCCATTGCAAGCTGTTCTTGCAGATTTTGAAGATGCTTCAATAAATACAGACGATAAGGATTCCAAAAGAGAGCTTATGCTGGTTGCAGACGCACTTCGTTTGGGTGGTGCTATTCTTACCGTCTATCCAAGCATGTTAGCAGCTCAATTAGTTGGCCGGGTACATAAGAAAACTCAATCATTTTATTTCAATTTTATTCTGAACTGTTTACATAATTTATATTTTTTTAAAATATATCTTAGTTATTACCGGAGATTGGTGGAAATCCCAATATATTTATGTTACTGAAAGCTTGTGACAACAATGGACCGAAAGATTGTGCTATAATTCCATTAAATCACTGTTTGCACACTCCAGGTGGCCCTTTGAAGGTATGTATATCAAACCTGAAGAATCAAAGAAACAAATTGAAAATAATGTCGTTAAAATAATATTTTGATGAAAAAACTATGATCAAATGAAATGGCTTTGTTAGCTTCTACGCTGAGAAAACAACTTTTGTGACAAAATACCAAACTTCAAAATGTATGAATTCAATTTAAATATATTTGACGTTATGGTAATGAAAATAATTGCCCGCAAACAATTGAATACTTCAATGAATTGGGTATTTCTTTGAAAAAAAAAAAAAAAATGATTGAAAATCGATCTGGTAGAAGTAATGTTTGAGCTATAAAAATTATTAAGCGATATTTACTTACCATAATATGATTCATTGAAAAAACATCTCCATCAATCAGTGATTAATGTCGAACCGATTGAAGAAGATGTTGATCATGTTGTAGACCATATCATAATTGTGACGGATCCTATGTACTGACAAATTAGCCCACAAATTACAAGGCTAGCGGACTAACGATCGTTATTAAAAAACTTAAAAACTATCGTTAAAAACTAATTTTTAAAATTAAGATTGGTATTGAATGGAAACTGTAGAAAATTCTATTATGATATCGATCTGGCTCTTCATCACGTGTTCTCGACAATCCATGATACACCGGCATGAAAAACAGCTGGCAATGACCTGTATGGATGAATCGAGAAAAAAAAATCACAAATTCAAATGTGCATGGAAATTTCATAAAACAAATCCATCAACATCTGTACATTTCATTTTTCCATCGAAATTACATACCTTTGTACAGGATCAATTTCGCTGCTGATATATCGCGATAATAATAATACCTCTTCACTGGTGATGATGTTTCGACGCACAGTTCCATGTGCGCATGCCGGGATCCATGCCAAGCTCGTACCAAAAATCACCAGAATGATAGAGATGGAGCAATGCTTCGTCAGATATTACTGGTTCTGGTTGATTTGGTCTTAAATACAGCATCGTTGCGGATACACCATCAGAAAAAAATTTGGTAATCAAATTGTTTCTTGTTTTTGACAAAGCTGTGAATCTTGTCGATGTCAAAATAAAAATTCCAACAGCCTTTTGTGTTCGCAAAAAATTCATTTTGATCGATATTGATGAACTTCTTTCTTTTCCCGAACTTCTTTCTTTTCCCGAACTTCTTTGGTATCAAGTTCGTTTCACACAGAAGACGACGGAAAACATCTGAGTCAACGGTGATATGTCGGCGTTGAAATGAGCACATTGGGATGGCAGCGAATGTATGTGCTTTTGGTGGCTCAGGTACGGCTGGTCTTTGTACGTACAGTGGATGTTTACGGAACAACATCCAACTGTAGTTTACATTTTCATATGTGAGCTGGAACAACTTTATGTACCGTTGTATTCGGAGCCACATTCGAAGCGATTTGAACCAATGGTATAACACGAATTTGCGAATATCGCAGTCATCTGGCGCACCCATTCTTCGCAATTCGTCTAACAAAACACCCAACCGTTGCTGTGCGGCAATGTCTCCACGCGTCGTGTCTTTTCGCTCATATGCGTACTTGATCGCGTTTTTGAGATCATTGCCATCGAATAGCACAGCATCCGGCTGGTTTTGTTGTCTGATGCTGTCATTGATGTCATAAATCATCAGACGGAAGAACAATTTCAATCGATTTTCGCAGTGTGTTCTTAAATTTGTCTGCACATTCTCGATATACTGCAAGTAAAGATTTTTGAATGCGTTGCCGAATTGTCTGTTGCTTGGCCACATAAACCATTCGCTGACTGATCCTTCCACCCATCTTCGAAATTCGGCTGGCATGAATGAATAATCGTCTTTCTTCTGCCGTAGTACACCATAAAAACAATTAGTGATGACTTCCTCGCCGATATCATTGAAAAATCGGTCATCGTCATTGTCAATGGCATTGTTTGCCTAATAAAATCGAAAAAAACAAAAAAGTCATTGTTTCTTTTTCATATGTGTACATATGTTTTCCATAGTATTTGAGTATTTTATAGATAAAAAAAAAATTAATAAATAAATCACCTTGTACAAAAATAGCAACGAAGCTAAAAAAGCAATCTGGGTTGCAATCACACTGAATTGGCTTATGATGGTAACCAATGGCAATCGATATTCTTCGCGTATAATCGTTCCGAGAACACATTGCACTGAACAGTATTCCGTGTCGGGTGGCTTTTCTTTATTCTTCAGTCGAACCATTTTGTTGACAAATGCTCGAAACACTATTCAATGAACAAAAAAAAGCAAACACTTGAAAAATTGATATGTGTTAAATTCATCGAATTAAAGAAGAAAAAATCAAAACTAAACAACTTTGAATCAAAAGCCGCATTTATATAAGTAAAATAAAACAAAGATTAGAATCAAATGAACACAATTAGACAATTAGACAAATAGTTAGGGGGAAATAACTATGTGCGTATTCGCACTATGCGCAGTTATATGCATTTATTTGCACAGCGTTTATAAATGCGATTGATGTTGTTTTCATGTTGCTTCTTCCTCTTCGTATTGAGTGCAAATAGCTGCGCATAACAGAGGCGCATACGCATATACGTTCTCCTATCATGTGCAGTATATGCAAATATTTGCAGTCTATTTGCACCGTTATTTCCCCTAGACACAGCATTAAATCCACATAATATCGATCAGCAATAGAAATTAAACACAACTTCATTGGGTATTTTTTACAATAGTTAAGAAATTACCAAAACAATCAACTAAAGAAAATCAAACGAAAAATATATTTTTTATATAAATATATTTATCGTTATAGCGTCCACTAAATCACACCATTTGATATGCCACTCTCACAAATAATTCAATTCCAGCTGAAAATCCAATAGAAAATAATTAATTTACTTCAAATCACAAAAAAATTAGATTTAATTCAATCTAAGCGACAGACTTGGCCAAAATCTCATTTCCGAATGAGAGTGATTTGTGAAATTAGGATGATTTGTGGCGAATTTTATCGAAAACTTACAGTAACAAATCAACATCGAATCAAAAACTTGACACATTTTGAAATACCACTGGATAATTTTTATTCCTTTGAAAAGAATGCATTGTATGTATGCATCAATATGACTGTTCATAAACAAATGGTCGCCTGTTATGAATATTCCAAGGCAACCAAAAATTTGCAAACGATCACAAAGAATTCATTGAATGATATATTTGAAATAAACGGATTAGCCATGATCACAATGTGAAACACTATTCATAATAACATCCAATGTATATTTGTCACAGATGAGAATCATTTTATCTCGTCGTTCTATTCTTTATATTTATTGATATTGAAACCACTTCTGCACACTGGGCATTTTCATCTTTGTTCACTGTGATTGTTTTTTCGATCGAGTTATTAACAACGTAATGCTTCATAATGAAAATAATGACACTGATTTGAAACACTTTCTTGATGAACAGAATCATACATGTTGCAATAAATTCGAATTAAATGAGATTCCTAAATTAAAAGAAAATCTACTTTAAATACAGAAAACAGTTAAAACAACGAGGTTTGTATTTACATTTGACGCTTTGAAATGTGCTTCAGATATGTCAACATTCATAAACAATACAATGTGAACTATTCAAAAAGTTCGTTTCTATATGAGTAAGTGAGAATAAAAACGGGATAACGGAAATGTATTTTGAGCAATGTAACGCAACATAAATCTTTGTTGCTTAAAAATGAATACAAATTTGCATTAGCAGCACATTTTCATAAACCCCCCTCTTAATGATTTGTAAGTGAAAAAATTATGAGTTCTTAGAATACAATTTTATACCTCCCGACATTTTTTCTTACGAGTCTGTAGTATGAAGCCGTAATACCATCAAGAAACGATAAGCAGAAACTTGGTTTTGCGTTATGATGTAAAATATTTTTTCATTTTCTAGTACTCTTTGGAAGGACATCAATTTGCTGTATTTGGATTCGTTTTGACCAATGACTTGAGATACATGGTTTCAATCTCAACTCGATTCATAACATGGGATCTATCAACGTCTGATCTTCAAGTTTGTTTTTATTTTCATTTTTTAATATTAGAAATTGTCAATCCTAGATTAAATTAGAAACTGTCACACTAAAACGTTCTAATTTAATCTCTTGTCAATCAATGAACATTGGACAAGACTTTAAATTTTAAAACAAATGTAGAATGTAAATTTCTTCTTAAAACAGTCACAATGTCCCAAAACACAAAATTTTATCTAATCTAATCTACAGCGAGATGTGAATCCTGGAATTGAAGGCATAATGCAGCAACTAATACTGAGTCCTGATAATAAATGGGCTGCAGCATATTCCAATAATAATCAAACTGTCCTGCTTAATATGCTATCAAGTGAATTTGTAATAATTGATAATCCATTTGGGGAAAATGAAAGTGTAACTGGAGTCTTTTTGTTAAATCAAAAGTAATTTCATTTCACCAACCACTTATATTTCAAAATGACTAAGTAATTTTTTCAAGGCTTTACATCCACACTAAACGTAAATGGGCAACATTTGATATGCGAGGTAATTTCGTTAATAAATACGATGCTATCGCTGTAGATGATAATTGGGAAATTCTTTGTAAGTTTAGAGTTTTCAACTAAATGTTCTAATGTAATTATTTGTGCTATTTTCATGTCTATCATACGTAAAAATGTTCTTAACTGTTTAATGAAATTTCAGTGATGCATATCTTTGAGCCTACTGTGTATCATATAATTTATTGGTCTGGACAAATAACAGCCAGTCATTTAAGAATTGATTCTTTCAATAATGGTTGTGAATCAGATTCTTTGTTGTATCATAGTGTTTTAACATCAAACAAACAATGGGATCGTCTTTTTTGTTGCAGCAAGCAAAATATCTATTCCGTGTCAGAATATGAATATGCGTTTGATTATGATAAAAATGTATACAATTGGAAACTTATACAAGATCTCGATTGTTACGATAACTATGAAAAAGAGCCGTTATTGCAGTTGAAATTAGACCAATGTGACCGATTTTTGATAGGAACAGCTGGAAAGGGATTTATTGTGTGGGATTTAAGTAATGATGATCGTATTGGAGACGGTGCCATCTACTTGCCGCTGCCACATGGAGTAAGAAATATTTCCACAAAAATGATGACTTCAAATTCCATGATGATCAGTTCGAAACTCGATTATTCTGTGGCTGGCGTTCGGTTTGTTGCTCGAGAGCATGCTTTTAATAAAAAAATTTGTGTTAAAATTTGTATTTTTTAGGAAAAATCTATATGTTTGGTGTTTGCAAACACGACAATTGGTTAAGGTATTGGATGCTCATTTCGGGCGTATCATCCAGTTAGAATCGTTGACTATCGGAAATTGGAACTGTGCAATAACTTCATCAATAGATCGTTCCGTTAAAGTTTGGAACATAAATAATATCTTTGAACAGGTGCATGTTATTGACAGGCATGAGCTTCAAATTGATCACATCAGGTATAAATATTGAAGCAATTTATTTTTCTCAATTTTTAAATGATTTTTTTTATGATTTGGTAAAAGCCTTTCAGAAACTGGTTTAGCTGTGACAGTTACTCGAAGCTGTGTTGGTGTGTGGGAAATAAGATCCGGCCATTTGCTGTCAAAATTGGCAGATAGCCATCTAGGTGCAATAGTTACCCATGCCGAAATCACCCCTGATGGAAAATATATTGTGTCATCAGAGACAGGAAAATTGGTTTTTTGGAATAGGGTATCGGAACAAGTATTGTATCGGGACGATCAGCCCGGTATTCAACAGATCAAATTCCTAGATGGAAGCGAAAAAGTTTTATCGATTTCATGTGCTAACATTAATCGTAAAACTGAAGACACCGAATGTAGTGAACTTATTGCTGTAGCACGTATAAGAAATATACCGGACGGTGCACTTCAATGTGCGTTTGAATACAATTTTAAAATGATTCCGGGTATTCCGTTTCGAAATGCTATAATTTCTTCTGATAATAATCATATTATTGTTGTAACCGTGGACAAAACTAATAAAGATTCAATAAGCGTTTTTAACTCATCTGGAAATCATGTGCACAAAATTCCTCTACGTAGCTACAATATCAAGGTGACAATTTCAATTTTGGATTTTCATTGTGAAAAGTTGTAACGTTTTATTTTTATTTTATTTTATTTATTTATCAGCTTTCGCTTCTTGAAGTATTGGTTTTTAACATCTTTTTAAATTCAAAAATATTTGTTTCATTCTTAATGCTATTGAATATTGTCAGTCCACTATAAAAAAAATATATTTACCACCTATTTCTGATTTTATGTTTGGCAATCGTATTTCATTTCTATTTCTTATTAGTCTATTGTGTGCGTCTCTATTAAATGATTTTTTTTTCTTGAATAGGGTGGAGTGAGTCCATTTTTAATTTTAAATACATATAACAATACATTGAAGTCTATTCTTTGCCCGACGCTCATCCATTTTCAATTTCAGGAAGTCCTTACAACCATTCCACTTCCACATAAACCAACACAAATTGGAATAATTGGTAGTGAAAAAGGCAGTATTATTGATATAAAAACTAAACGTCATATCCGATCCATTCCAAAATGGAATGGTAGTTGCACAAGAGATGGAAAATTTGGTTTATATGCACCATCACGCGGAGGTCTAGAATTACTTGAATTGCGTAAAGGAACTACAGGTAGAATACTTTATATTTGATACCATCAAGAAAATTTTCAATTATTCAAATGGGCTAATGCAATTTTTTTATATCTTTTAACATTGGTATAAAAAGTTAAAACATACATACCGAAAGTGGCTGAGGGTGTATTTACTGTAATCTGCATGTTCACAGATGGAGACGAATATGTGTTATATTATCATAGCGGCAAGAAGACATTACGAGTATTTCGAACTTCGAACACAGATATGATTGCTAATTATCGAATGCAAGCCGAATTGACTGCAGTTAAAAGCACAACTGATGGGAAGAGTTTAGTTTTAGGTACAGTCGATGGTTGTTTGTCTGTTTTTGCAATTGCTGATCCAGAAAAAGAGGGAACGTTCAAATTTTTAGCGGACTTACCAAGCCGCGATGAACAATGGAAGAAAAAATTGGCAAAAAAGAAAGCGCGAATACTGTTCAAAGGAACTATCACTCTTGTTCGTATATGTTTGAAGTTTAAACAAAAAATTGCAAACAATGAATCATCTACTGATCATGGGCCGATAATGCCAGATTTTGAAAATGTTATAAATGTCTAAAAAATTATAATAAATATCTAACATGGAAATGAAAAATTACTTAATTTGCAAAATGCTACAGCATTTTCACCGCAATTCTGAAGCACCGTTGCCATAAACTTACAAAAATTGTAGAGATTCTAGGACAATACACGAAGCAAATTTCGGGAAAAAAAGTTTTACTCTATTTCTCAATGTAAATTGGGAACAATGCAATTATGTTACAATGAATTGTATAAAATTTAGTTTCTCAATTGGAGCCGACCAAAAATCCAAGTGAATTTAGTTTCTCAATTGGAGCCGACCAAAAATCCAAGTGAAGCTCTGAAGTCCGTTTGAGAGGCTGCGAGGAACAATTTTACACAGAAAAGTTAGGTGGAAAAATGTTGTTATTCAGTGTATTCAACATACAAAAAACAACAACAAATACATTGAGTAATAACATTTTTCCACGGAACTTTTCTGTGTAACATTTTTCTTCGAAACCTCTCATTTCATCCACTTTAAATTCGTAAAAAAAATTTAGTTTTAAAGGGGTTCCAGATCCTTAGAGGGGTCAAGGGAACCCTGGGAGTCCGTTGTCTGAACCTATAAGAGGGTTATCCGTAAAAGATAGTTTTTCGATTTGTTTATTATAAAGCTGATCAAAGTTATCAGAAGTTATAGTAAAAGTTCCATTAGATTTTGTTAAGGAATAAAAATACTTTATTTTTCCCCAACAAAAATTTTTTTCGGGAATTTTTTCTTTTCCAATTTCTCAATTTTTCACTTGTTGCGAAATGACATTGTTCAAACAATGCTGGTTGATTAATTTTTTCCAATAGTTGCAGAGAAGAACGTCAATTTTTCATTAAGTTGAAGTTGTGCTTTGATCAATTGCGACAAAGATATTACCTAGGGGGAAACAATAAAAGTAAATGAAAATAAATATTGCAAATATTGTAAATATTATGAATATTTCTAAACATACTAAATATCATAAATATTCTAAATATATGAATAAATATTGTTTAAATTTGAGATTGCATATTTAATCAACACAGTCAAAGTAAATAAAGAATCAATATGAGTGGTAGAAATTATATCAGAGGTGCTCAGAAACGTAAATTGACTGGTGAAAAAAAAAGCAAAAAATGAGAAAGAATTGAAAAAAATACCAAAAATAACCGATATGTTTCATGCTTGGCCAAGTACATCATCAGCTGTTACTCAAAGCCAAAATGTTATGTCCACAGAAGGGAGCGATCATGAAAGCCGAGAAATTCATGATGTTTTAGAAGAGAGTATTGGTACTTTCCAAAACTCATCAGTCGAATTATTTATCATTCAGGCGGCGCGCAAGACAATTAGAAAACATTGAAGGCAGCTTTAAAAGCAGTATCGAAATTGAAATGGATTATTGGTGTCAAGTCCTGAAACGAATTATTTCTGTGGTGAGATTTCTTGGATCGAGAGCTTTGGCATTTCGTGGTTCAAATCAAAACTTCGGCTCCAATTAGAATGGAAATTATTTGGGCATTTTAGAATTGTTGAGTGAGTATGACCCACTTTTAAAAAATCATATTGCTCAATATGGAAATAAGGGAAGAGGTCGTGCCTCATATTTATCAGCAAGGATTTGTAATGAATTTATTATACTAATCGCAAGTAGAGTGGAAAAAAAAAAATAATTGATGAGATTTGTGAAGCGAAATATTATTCACTGAGCGTTGATTCAACACCTGACGTGAGCCACACGGATCAACTCGTTTTAAAAACGGAGCTCCTGTTGAGCGCTTCCTTAGTTTCTTCCCAATAAAAGGGCATTCAGCAGAAAATTTGAGTAATGTTGTTATCAAATTTTTAATTGTTAAGACCATCGATATAATGGATTGTCGAGGGCAATCCTATGATAATGCGTTCAACATGTCTGGCAATTATAATAGTTTAAAAGAGAAAATTATCGAAATCAAGAAACACGCAATTTTCGTTCCATGCGCCGCACACTCACTAAATTTGGTTGGAAAAAATGCAATTGATAAGGATGTAAAAGCGACTGAATTCTTTGATCTTCTTGAATCTTTGTATAGTTTTTTCGTTTATTCTACGTATCGATGGGATAAATTGAAAAATGCATTATCTGAAACGAAGCAGCCGCTCCTCAAACGATCTACTGGCACTCGATGGTCAGCAAAACATGATGCAGTTGTAGCAATCGATTCATCTTATGTAAATGTCATCAGGCAGTGGCTCAACATGTTCTATATAAATAAACGTATGTGTTTTGAGAACGTTTGACCATCAGAGCCATCTAAAATCGGTGCTGAGATTTATTGAATTAGAACAGAATTGTTGCTTTGTATTCTTGTTTTTATCGTTTTGACATATTTGCTAACTACAGCGTAGGACAGTTTGCGCCATCTATATTTAGATCTAGAATCTCACTATAATATTGCCGGAAATTGTCAACACGACAATAGCCCACTGTCATCAGGTTGTTAAAATCATTCTTAAACGACGATAAAACACTCACACCAGCTAATAAGGCAACTGCTACGGGTCTCATCAACAAACTTTGTACATTCGAAAATATATTTATGCTGAAAATTTGGCGTAGAATTTTGAGCCAGTTCAACAGAGTTAATCATAATTTACAAATGAAAGAATTGAATCTCTCCGTAACATCCAAATTATATAAAACTTTAATATCTTTTTTAGAAAATTTTCATTTACAATTTGATGCAATATTTGATGAAGCACTAGAGTTGTTCGATTCATTGAACAGCAGTGAAATTGAAACAGTGAAAACTCGATCAGCATATAATGTTTTAAACCCGAAAGAAAGTAGAGAAGATGAAAAAGTTAAACTGTCAATTGTTAAAACTTTGATCGAAAATTTAGAAGAACGCGGCACAGCTTATTCAGATTTAGAAGGAAATTTTGCTTTTTTAATGAATTTAAACAAAATGAATCATGATGAAATAACAGAATCGTGTAAAAAGGTTGCATCAATTTATCCGAATGATTTGTGTGTTGATGAGCTAATTGAAGAATGTCAAATCGCTAGAGAATATTTTGAATTTAAATCATTACCGTTTTCCCATTATAAACGATGGTTTAATTTGTACAATGCCGAATATCGAAATTCTGCTGAGAATTTATTTGTGTATGTTCTGCACTAAAGTTAATGATGCAAGATCTTTTTCAAAGTTAAAATACATAGAAAATTATTTAAGAAATTCGATGAACGAAGAAAAATTAAACGCATTTGCATTACTTTCGATCGAGCATGACATTATGGATGATTTGAATTTCGATGGAATTATAGATGATTTTATTCATAGTAAAAATCGACAAAGAGAAATTTCTTCAACACCAACACCATCATCATCATCGCGTGCATCATCGGTCATCATCATCATCGCGTGCATCATCGGTTGCTAGATCAATTTTATAAATTTAACTCATCAAAATGCACTGACAGAACTGTTCGTACATTTACTACGACTTTTTTGAAATTTAACGTTTTTCTGCGTCTGTTGAAAAATTCACAACATAGTCGTACTGTACGACTCGTACATATACTTCTATACTATTTATATACAGTTGAGTGCGAAGGAGAAATATTTTCGCACACAGCTATGTTTCCTCTCTTCCTGCTCAATAAAACGTATAGAAATCTGTGTACGACAATGTTGTGGATTTTTCAACACATGTAGAAAAACGTCAAAATTCAAATAAGTCGTACTAGATGTACAAATAGTTCTGTCTGTGTGAATTCATGAATAAACAAAAAAAAAGATCTATTTTTTTTTCGATATTCCGTGGTTTCATTTCAATTTAATTTTTTTTTTTTGGTCATAGCTCGGGGGCCCCCAGACTCGGGGGCCCGGAGGCGGCTGCCTCACTCGCCTCAGGGCTGGGACGGCACTGGTATGTAGTATTAATGTTATGATGATGTGGTTTTATTTGAATATCGTTTATAAACCACGTTTAAACCTATTCAAACTTTTGCTTTTTTGCCAATTGTTTTTCTTCGGCATTTCGCATAAAAAACCGCTCGATTCTACGTTCAACCATTGATTCAAAACGTTCTTCGAGAGTACGTTTTTTGGGATTATTCCTTTTGATCCTTTCATCAATTTCTTTATTCATCTTCCTCATAGCTTCAAGGAAGGCAGGGTTGAGTGTTCCATCCGGCAACATTGGCTCATGAAGCCAATAATGATTGGCTGATACGGTCTGACTGGTGTCAGTTGCTGATACGGTTGGCAAGGGAATTTTCGGAATGGACCTTAATCTGATACGTTCAGCAACCTTGGCTGGAATTCCTTGATATTCTGTTCGATTGAATAAAAGAAAAAGAAATCATTTCGAATCAACCAAAATAATCTGCTAATAAAAATCGCAGTGAGGCATT
Organism: Resseliella maxima; assembly: GCA_029041755.1. Lineage (NCBI taxonomy): Eukaryota > Metazoa > Arthropoda > Insecta > Diptera > Cecidomyiidae > Resseliella > Resseliella maxima. The sequence continues at coordinate 25,659 of JAQOWM010000792.1, forward strand.
AAATGAATACAAACTTGGCTGAAGCACTGAATCTAAGTCTTCGAATAGTGGCGATTTTTGAATTTTTTCCAGGACAGTTTTCATGTCGCCATAGGTGAAATTTCCGTCGAATATTTCTGGCGAGCCATCGACAAGTAATGACATCATCACTTCTCTTTTACTTTTTACCGAAGGTCGTACTATCGTCGATACGCATCGTTCCGGGATAGACTTGGCGTAACTGGAAAATGAAGAATTTATAAAATTTAAAGTGTATTCTTACATTGGTTTCACGTGAAAAAGCAGTTTTTGTCAAAATGATTTTCTTACAACGAATCCAAGAGATGGAATTCATTTTCTTTAAGTTTATAGTTGCCATTCGATCCAGTTGAAAGTTCGTTTCGGATTGATTCATTCTTTAACCGGCCCAAAATGAATTCAAAAACAATCCCTTGACGGAGTTTTAATAACTGTACTTGGTCAAGTATTTCATCATAATTGTTATTGTTTTCCTGTTCCATTTTGATGAGAGAACTGCAAGTGCTTTTCTATGAACAAAACGCAAACTTGTGTTAATTGTGTGAATAAATTGAATAGAAATTGAAAAGAATATACTGTGATTTTTCAATAAAAAATTATTTCAATTGCTTTGTTTTAACTTTGTGACGAAGTTTTTTTTCCTTAGACATCTATTTACCAGAACAAAATTAAACTGTGTGGCGTTAAATGTGAGGTTAGGTACGTATTAAATCTTCAATTTCTCTACTTTTATAATAATAATAATAATTTAATTTATTTAGATTTATATCAATTAAATACAGCAATATACAGTTTTAATAATTTAGAAATTTCTTTTTATAAAATCAGCTAGTGATTTTTGGTATTTCGTTGAAGTTTCTGTGTTTTTGATAGCAATTGGTAATGAATTATATAATTTTATTCCCTTATAAAATAATGAGTTTTGACTACAATTTTTGTTTGCGTTCGTAAGATTGATTTCACTAGCATTGCGTAATGTTCTTGTTTGAGTTTCGTGTTTATATGTTATTCTGTCTGTTAAATATTTTGGAGCACTTCCATTTACAATTTTATGAATGAAAATTAATGTTCTGAAAATAATTATTTGATTTACACTCATTAAATTTAATGATTGCAACATTTCATTACTCTCCGAGAAACGACTTGCCCTTAAAATTTGTCTTGAACATTTATTTTGTAGAATTTGTAGTCGATTCAAGTTTGTATTATTTGATAAAAATGTGATTGACGCACAGTACGTAAAACAAGGTTCGATTAATGATTTATACAATTGCAATTTTTGGCTATTATTCAGTTCATTTTTCAATCTACTAAGAACACTTACTTTCATGCCTACTTTTTTACAAATATTATCAATATTTTTTTCGAAATTTAATTTATCGTCAATTATTACGCCCAAATATTTAATATGGCTTTCAATTTCCAGTCTCTTTCCATCTATTAATATATTTATAATTTTTCTGTCGATGATTTTATTTGTAATAATCATTGTTTTTGTCTTTTCAATGTTAAGTTTTAATTTGTTTTGACATAAAATATTATATAGTACTTGTAAATCATCGTTAATATTTTGTACGGCTTCTTCTATGCTATCTGAAATTAAATAAACTAAAGTGTCGTTAAAGTTTTTTTCAAAAATTTTTGTAATTTCTTCTTCGCAAGGGTTGTCGACGTCAAACGGATACGACTCTGAACTAGCAATTTCCAAAAAAGAAATTACTTCATCTGCTTGTTGTTTATAAGTTTCATAGTCTATAGAAGTTCTGCAAAACGCACACTCGTATTCACTGTTAGTATTAACCTGTAATTTGGCTAAGTAAGAACTTGCAATGCAAGAAAAGCAAATGGATTGTCGACAAGTGCCACACGCGATAAACGAAACTGATGGTTTATCTTCGGTACAAATAAAACAAAATTCCATAAAAAAAACCAAATGAGAAAAAAGTTTCTACATAATATAATAAATCTTATTGGATGGCAATGAGTGTTTGTACATTGTTTAAATGTCATTACATTCGAATAAAATGACATGTCCGAATGAAGTTGTAATAAAATAAAAAGAACGATTTCGTCTATATTCAATAGACGGCGCTGTATGACAACCTTTTTCAAATATTTCAAAACACAAAGCACAAATATCATCACAACATAAACTACATTGAACTATATGTAACTTTTTACAATCGTAATTTTGACAAATATTTCTGAAACAATTGAATGACACACCACATCAAAAAAATACCATCCAAATTCATACGTTGGATCAATCAAAACAAACGATCGTGTTATTTCTTCTGTTTCCACCAAAATGAAAAATTATTAAATGAAACTACAATACAATTCCAAAATGAAAAGTGACGAAAACAAAAAAAAATCATAAGAAGAAAATTAGGTTTTTCTCCTATTTAAAAGAAAAACTCATTGATGAACAAGCGTACAAAAAAAATTGCACAGCTATGATATTCTTCCTCAACTATTAAATGGACAAATTTCATCAATTTAGAATTTGAAAAAAAGAACGGAAAAAAGCCATCATTTAGCCCCATATTTGTATGGATTTTGTGAAGCCATAATTTTTTTCGTCCATTTCGAACTATAAACAACAGAAGGAAAACCTTACAATATAACAAAATAATTTTGCTGATTTATATTAACTTCTATAATTTCCGTACACTTATGCCGTTTTGTTTTCAGATGCTTGAACCTTTTTTAAAACTTAATTTTTCGATAAAATGATTGAATAGATTCGAAATAATAAATATGTTCCTATCAAAAGAAAGACATCTTTTTGACAATATGATCACAAACAAACGTCAATGAATTCAGAGCATCGGGCAATTTGGAAGTACCAGCGCCACGATTCGTAATAAACAAAACTTCACCAGTATTTCAATTCTATTTTCCTACGTACAAAGAAAGTAAATTGCCAGAGTATATTTACCATTGAAAATCCGTATTCTCTGTGGAACGCATAAAATGTCAGCGTATTATTTAATTTGTGTACAATGCAATTGGTTCATTGAATTTTATATTTCATTCGCAAGACGAAAAACGAAACACACACATAACCTTAGCCCGAACGTATCCAAATGTGTACCGCTTTTTTTTTTAAATCATAGTACATGAAGATAATTACCGCAATTGGATCTAATTACTGCATCATATTGCATCATATATAAAAATTTTAGTTATATCGAATTTGTTGAAATTAATGTGACAGAGAGAGTGAATGAGAGAGAGAGAGAGAGAGAGAGAGAGTTGTAGTATGCAATCGAGTAAACGATTGAATGTGTGAGTGAGCGAGTGAGTGAATGATGTACGACGTATGGACTTCGCTCTTAGGATGACGCACGCGCTCGCACTGCTACCGCATGGGTGACGCAAGGACCCTTGCGTCAACCGAATGGTTGACGCAAGAGTTGGGCCAGAATCCCCATTTTCCTACTACTCCTAATAACAATACATCCATTTTCAATTTCAGGAAGTCCTTACAACCATTCCACTTCCACATAAACCAACACAAATTGGAATAATTGGTAGTGAAAAAGGCAGTATTATTGATATAAAAACTAAACGTCATATCCGATCCATTCCAAAATGGAATGGTAGTTGCACAAGAGATGGAAAATATGGTTTATATGCACCATCACGCGGAGGTCTAGAATTACTTGAATTGCGTAAAGGAACTACAGGTAGAATACTTTATATTTGATACCATCAAGAAAATTTTCAATTATTCAAATGGGCTAATGCAATTTTTTTATATCTTTTAACATTGGTATAAAAAGTTAAAACATACATACCGAAAGTGGCTGAAAGTGTATTTACTGTAATCTGCATGTTCACAGATGGAGACGAATATGTGTTATATTATCATAGTGGCAAGAAGACATTACGAGTATTTCGAGCTTCGAACACAGATATGATTGCTAATTATCGAATGCAAGCCGAATTGACTGCAATTAAAAGCACAACTGATGGGAAGAGTTTAGTTTTAGGTACAGTCGATGGTTGTTTGTCTGTTTTTGCAATTGCTGATCCAGAAAAAGAGGGAACGTTCAAATTTTTAGCGGACTTACCAAGCCGCGATGAACAATGGAAGAAAAAATTGGCAAAAAGGAAAGCGCGAATACTGTTCACAGGAACTATCACTCCTGTTCGTATCTGTTTGAAGTTTAAACAAAAAATTGCAAACAATGAATCATCTACTGATCATGGGCCGATAATGCCAGATTTTGAAAATGTTCTAAATGTCTAAAAAATTATAATAAATATCTAACATGGAAATGAAAAATTACTTAATTTGCAAAATGCTACAGCATTTTCACCGCAATTCTGAAGCACCGTTGCCATAAACTTACAAAAATTGTAGAGATTCTAGGACAATACACGAAGCAAATTTCGGGAAAAAAAGTTTTACTCTATTTCTCAATGTAAATTGGGAACAATGCAATTATGTTACAATGAATTGTATAAAATTTAGTTTCTCAATCGGAGCCGACCAAAAATCCAAGTGAGGCTCTGAAGTCCATTTGAGAGGCTGCGAGGAAAAATGTTACACAGAAAAGTTAGGTGGAAAAATGTTAGTATTCAACATACAAATTGTGTATTCAACATACAAAAAACAACAACAAATACATTGAATAATAACATTTTTCCACGGAACTTTTCTGTGTAACATTTTTCTACGGAGCCTCTCATTTTATCTACTTTAAATTCGTATAGAAAATTTAGTTTTAAAGGGGTCCCAGATCCTTAGAGGGGTCAAGGGAACCCTGGGAGTCCGTTGTCTGAACCTATAAAAGGGTTATCCGTAAAAGATAGTTTTTCGATTTGTTTATTATAAAGCTGTTCAAAGTGATCAGAAGTTCTAGTAAAAGTTCCATTAGATTTTGTTAAGGAATAAAAATACTTTATTTTTCCCCAACAAAAATTTTTTTCGGGCATTTTTTCTTTTCCAATTTTTCAATTTTTCACTTGTTGCGAAATGGTTCAAACAATGCTGGTTGATTAATTTTTTCCAATAGTTGCAGAGAAGAACGTCAATTTTTCATTGAGTTGAAGTTGTGTTTTGATCAATTGCGACAAAGATATTACCTAGGCGGAAACAATAAAAGTAAATTAAAATAAATATTGCAAATATTGTAAATATTATGAATATTTCTAAACATACTAAATATCATAAATATTCTAAACATATGACTAAATATTGTTTAAATTTGAGATTGGTAGTTGAGTTCATACTGTATCCTGTGTGTCTGTAAGGAAAACATTTTTTTGTAATTGAATAGTATTTGATAACCATGTTGAATGTTGACTTCATCTCAGCTACCAAGACTCATTTTTAAGCAATAATACTTCATTATTTTGCCATCGCGACAGTGTTTTCAATTTAAAACTTAAACGCCAATTTATTGATAAAAATGAAGTGAATATTCACTAGACATTCCAAATATTGATGATATGGTACGTATATTTGAATCTAACAAATATCTCATAAATATTTGAATATCGCGTAAATATTCTAAATATCTATAGAATATATATATTTATAAAGGGTTCTCAGCCCGTAGGATATTACCATTAGCAAATCTTTAACATTGGAATTGAACATTTGTGCAAATTGTTCAGTATTCATATGTGGAACTGAATTTATCAAATCAAGGAGGGAACGTCCGACTGCATTATCTGGTGGTTGCTTGCTATTAAGCACATCTTCAACATATGCCAATAGTTCATCTAGTAGATTTGACAATTTCGCTGATGCTTCTGCAACTTGAGCCAAATCAAGCATTGGCGAAACACTCTTTGTTCGGCTTGATGTTGGAGCAATCGTTTTTTCACATAATTGCAAACCAACCACCTAATAATAAAAAAACGTTTTAAATTTAAAAAATGTTATAGTCTCGATAACAAAATATATTATATATGAGTTTAGTACTCACTTCAGGTTCATAATAAGTGACTTCAGTGTTAATTGGTGTAAACATGCAACCGCTCTTTCCTCCTGGAACACCCAAATTTATGCATACATATGCCTTCAATCCCATACGACCACCTTGCAGTGATGTGTCTACTGTCAAATGTACCGGATTGTTACATTCACGAGCATAGTATTCATGGATAACTGAACTGTGATTAGTAACTTCGTGTCCTGTAGCCCACCAACCTGAAATTTTAAATTATTATCAAAAAAATATATAGAAGATATTTATATATTTATTTCAATTCTTACTACTATACTTTTAAATAACAAAGGAGTTATTGTTATGAAAATGACTACCAACAATGAAAAAAAAAAAAATAAAATAAAATGTTGCCAACCATTAAAAATGAAAATATATATATATATAAAGCAATTAACGACACATGGTTAAAGACATGGTTATATATTTTTATACATAATATATTACTTACCAACAATTGTCTCTGATGGATTTACCCGTCGATTTAGTTCATAAACATCTAAAGCATAGCTCAGCTCAGCTTCAACTTGGTCATCATGCTCTTTATGAGGTACACAAAAACAGTTTGTAACCTCAACAACACCTTTATCCACAGAACCTAATCATATTAATTGAAGATTAATTTTTATGAAACAAACACATATTTCAAATCAATTCTTACCTAATAATGTTCCAATTACACGTTGAGAATCCGCATTACGACGTTCAAAGGCGTCAACAATTTGGAATAAAACGATTGGATGAACTTTCACAGATAAGTTTAATGCTGACATTTTGCTAAAAGAGTGAAACGTTGTCGGGTGTTTGCCGCTGTGACAAACTGTAGAATGACAATATAATGTGTATAACTGTCCACGTGCACGCGTGACTAATGATCGATGTAGAAAAGTAGTGACATCTCTAGTCGGAACTTTGAACTGCACTTTGTATACTTTGGTAATAATTGCTTTTGTGAACAAACGAAATGGTAACCATTTTATATGCAATGGAAAAAAAAAAATTATATATATTATAAATAAAAATAAAATTAAAATTAAATGAAATATTTTAACATGTTTTAAGATTAAACATATAATGATTTAAATTTTATATTGATTTAAATTTCATCTTATCTACAAATTCTACATAATGAGCAACTATAACGCATTCCAATTTACAAATATTTTTTGTCCAGTAAATTGTAATTTCCGTTATTCAATTTTGGCGGAATATTTCCAAACTTGCATATTGAAAACAGCCGCTTGATGAAAAAAATATGCTTTTTAAAGAATTACTCTAATTTGTTTGTTGATTATCAACTAATATACATTTACAGTATTCATATATGTTGCAAGCAAAGTTTGTAAAAAAAACACATTTTATTCAACAAATAATACTGAATATCTATTTATTTATTTAATTCGTAAATTTTTATAATATTGAATATAGAAATATACATTTCATTCACAAAAAATCAAATCAAATCAATTCAATTTCGGTTTTTTTCCACATTCATTGTTCGCTGTTAAATTTTATTGATTTTTATATATTGACTTGATAGTTTTTATTTGAACATGCATGAACTTCATTCGTATGCATACTCTGTGGAGTTTTTTTTTTATTTTTTCAATATTTACAGTGGGCAATAATTCTGTTCGGTCCAAAAGTGCGATATGCCTTGGAATTTAGAAGATTTCTACATTCAAACAAATATGTAAAAAGTGCGCAAAATTGTGCTTAAATTTAAAGTAAATGTTTTGGAAAAAAACCGAGGGAACGAAACACCTGTAGCAATTATTACTAGATTATGCTGTAGGTTGGTTTACAGTGAACGATAGAAAAAGGGTATTTGAATAACACGTTTAATTACTGGAATGCACAAAATATGACGAATTGAAACACAAAACCTTTCAATAACAAAAATTTACAGTAATGTTTCGCTCATTTGTTAATTTAAGAGAATAATGACGAATATGGAAACAATATTTATAAGATTTGTTGTTTTTTTTTTGGATTTGGATGAATACATACAGTATTGAAATTGATCGCAAGAAAAAAAAAACAAATGAATAAAACCTATTGCAATTTCCTCTTGATTAAGCTAAATTTGCACGTAATCTTAGCAAAACAAAATTTGTATTAACGTGAATAAGGAGTTGTTAGTTTCAAATGTAGAAATCTTCAGATTAAAACAGTTTGAATTCTTCAACGCAGCAAAGCATGGTGCACGTAGTGCTTACTACGCGTTCGAATGTTCTACCAATAGTCACAAAAATGTGTCATTAGTGGTACAAGTGGGCGCGCAGTAGACGCTACTAGTATTTTGCTTAAGCGCTTTAGAATTCTCTTATAACTGTTTTAAAAGCATTTTCAAACATTTCTTTCAACAGTTCATACTTCGTTACTTCTGGTTTTGAACTGAAAAAATACATTAGCTTAAATCCAAACATTTCGAAATCTTATATCAATTATTGTACGCCATGATTTGGCTTCTATGTTTTCAATTGTGTATTTTGTTTAGCAAATATCGAAGAACATTTCTGTTTTCCCATCTCAACCATTCATAAGGTTTCATCGTTTTTTAAACAGAGTCATAAAATGGACACTAAACTAACTTTATAAGTAAATATTGATTTGCTGAATTTACTGCAATTTTTTTTTCTTTTTTTTCTTGTAAATTAAAAATTCAAACTCTGTTATGGTTCATTCCATTATTAGAAGGAATTGATGAAAAATCTAATCTTCCAAATTACGGAAGGCTTGTTGTAGATCTTCATGCAGTTGATCAAAATCGGCTTTGATTTTGGCTTCACCATCTTTCACTGGGTCCTATATATGTGAATAATGTTTATAAATTTTTTTTATCAAATGCTTCTGCTGTCATTTTATTTTACTTACCTTGAATTTCATTGATGATAACTGATACATAATATTGCCCATGGCATCTCGAATAACATTCCACGTGATTTTGTTTTCAGATTGTGCAGTTGATTCAACGGCATGGCGAGCCATATCGTAAAAAGCGATGATATTCTTCAACATACCAACAGTTTTATAGAATGGACAAAAACGATCGTAAGATGAATATGAGTTTTGTTGCAAGAAATCATCTTTCAAAAGTTTGGCAACTTCCAGAGTAATTTTGTCGGTTTCAGCCAATGAAGCTTTACCAACCAACTGCACAATTTCTGATAAATCTTCTTCTTCTTGGAGAATTTCCTTAACTTTTGTTCGCAATGCAACAAATTCTGGGAAGTTTTTATCATAAAAGTCATCTAAGGCGCGCATGTATTTACTACAAAAAAAAATTAAAAAAAATCGTTGAGATTCGATTTGAAAAGAAATAATTCATTCTATCTACCTATATGAAATAAGCCAGTTGATGGAAGGAAAATGTTTACGTTGCGCGAGTTTTTTATCCAAACCCCAGAAGACTTGAACAATACCCAAAGTAGCCGAAGTAACAGGGTCGGAGAAATCACCACCTGAAAAAAGATAAAAATTAATGAATGGTTTATCGGTCTATATGGTAAAAAAACAAATGTTTGGGATAGGTAAAGTGTTTTGCTTTCCTATTTTGGAAGAAATTATTTACCTGGTGGAGAAACAGCACCGACAATGGAAACTGAACCTTCACGTTCTGGATTACCAAGACATTTAACGCGTCCAGCACGTTCATAAAATGAAGCCAAACGAGCGCCTAAGTAAGCTGGATAACCTGAATCAGCAGGCATTTCAGCTAAACGACCCGAAATTTCTCGAAGAGCTTCTGCCCAACGTGAAGTTGAGTCAGCCATCATAGAAACGTGGTATCCCATATCACGGAAATATTCAGATAAAGTGATACCAGTGTAAATAGATGCTTCTCGAGCAGCGACAGGCATATTTGATGTATTGGCAACCAATGCCGTACGTTTCATGATTGATTCTGTAACGCCATCAATTTCAACTGACAGTTCTGGGAAATCTCGCAATACTTCAGACATTTCATTACCACGTTCTCCGCAACCAACATAAACAATGACATCAGAGTTGGAATATTTTGAAAGTGATTGCGAGATGACGGTTTTACCGCAACCGAATGCACCTGGGATGGCTGTTGTACCACCCTGGACACATCTGAATTTGAGAATTAATTGAAATTATATGATTAAAATCTAATAACAATAAATAAACGATTGAAAAATAATCAGAAATCAGCTTACGGAAAGAGTGAATCCAATACACGTTGACCAGTCAACAATGGATGGTTAGCTGGTAATTTTTCAGTAACTGGACGTGGCTGACGGACAGGCCACACAGACAACATGGTGTGCTTTGTAATTTCTCCATCGAATTCCGTTTCGAGTACTACATCTTCAACAGTGTAGTTACCAGCTGGTGCAATGTATCGAACAGTACCTTTCGCTTTAGGAGGTATTATCATTTTATGTTTGACTAAAGTGTTTTCGTGAACAACACCATACAAATCGCCTCCAGTAATATGCGATCCAACCTTAACTCCCAATGGGTTGAAGTCCCAAGAAGCAGTGCGTGAGAGACATGGTGTATTAACACCTGAAGACGGAAAGACCAAATCATAAAAAATTATTAATTTGCAAAAATTCTTATATCGATTGTATTTTTACCGATTGAATTTAATTATCTTGATTAAATATCATATTAGTATAAATATTTTGGAGTATTTCTTAAAAAATATCAAGTTTTATTACCCTTTGGGATGTAGATGGATTCCGTCATCTCGTTGATATCTTTCAACGGACGTTGAATACCATCGAAAATGCTACCCATTATACCAGGTCCCAATTCCACAGACAATGGTTTTCCAGTTCGCAAAACTGGATCACCAACTGTAACGCCAGATGTTTCTTCGTATACCTGAATCGTAGCCATATCGCCTTCCAAACGGATGATTTCACCCACCAACTCATAGTAACCGACACGTACCAACTCGTACATAGCAGATCCAGACATCCGTTCAGCAGTTACAACTATTTGTAAAAAATATACCGATTAGAGAAAATATTATGACAAATTCAAGGATGACATACCTGGACCTGACACAGCATAAACATATCCGAACTTCGATTCACGATGTTCATCTTGGATCTTTTTCAATGACGACATTTTGGATTTTTTTCTTTTATATTTTTGCCCTTAACGATTTTTTCTGTTCAAACAAAGAAACGTTATGTGATATTGCAAACAAATTAATGGAATTAAATTTACTATTTAAATCGTTTTTAACACTAAATATTTCATATCAAATGTTGGATCCCTTTAAACTACACATAAAGATGAGCGCATAATATCAGAAAACATGAAATTCAAAAACAAAAAAAATCATAATTATTTTCTAAAAATATACCATGTTTTGTTACATAAATTAAATTAAATCTCATAATTAATTAGTAAATTGGGTCCAAATTTGATGCTAAGTTCTGGTGTGTAAGCAATAAATGTTTTCTTAGGCAAGATGAAGTCACATGAATGTCACCTGTTCCAAAATAAATTTATCGAGAAAGTAAATGGAATATGGAATGGCAAAAATTTGGAATGACAAAAATTTGGAAAAATGAAAAATGTAAGAAATTTTTATTGAACGAAATTTATCTGAAAATATTAAAATTTATGTGTTTTTATGAAAGTTATTGTGATTTCCTGCATTCAAATTTCAATAATACACTGTGTGTGACAAGTCACATGACTCAATTTTCACTTATCAAAATCTACAGTAATGTCTATGTGCGCGTTTTTTTCTTGATTCGCTTTCTTTTACCCATATTTTTGCGCATGATCCATATAAAAGAAAAATGAATATTCTAATAAGACTTTTTAAAAACAATTTTGTTCATCTATATAAATGAAATAAGGAATTGTATTATGAATGGCTTCTTTCAAATTAAATTTTTTTAATTTTTCCACTGAAATCAAAGTACACACAGTCGATAAAAAAATTGCGTTAAATCTGTTCTTATATTTGTTCTGAAAAATGTAAGTGGTACACTATGTCATATCAAAATCTTTCTTTTACTATTTTGGAGATATACTTTCTAACAACTATTTAAAAAATATTGAAATCGGAATATCTGATAAAGACACTGAATTCAACTTACACACAATGTTTTTCGGACTTTAAATTGCAACAAACTGAACTCAAATGTAGCTCAAGTCTACAGAAATGGGTATCACAAGATTGCAAGACAGCTAGTAATATATGAGAGGTCAGCTGACATGAAATTTTTATTCACAAAAATATTCATAGAAAATGTCCCATAATACTGCCATCTGTCGTAAGATATTCTAGTACCGCATTCAGTGGGAGATTCCATAAAATTTATTAAATTTTCAAATAAAGGCAATTGCTATTGTGCTTTACACTTGTTTATTGTGTCGCTGTCTTGATCAAAATCGTTCATCATAACAAGATAGTGATTGCAATATGAGTTTTCACTTTAACTACATTTTTTTCAGAATTCCAAGGCATGCGTATTTGCCATCTAGTGGCAGTTTTTATTCATGTTTGATGGGTACATCATAGAACAGTGTATGGAAGGAAGAAGAAGAATAAACTTATTAAACATTAATCGAGGGAAACATTGAAATTGATTTCGGATTAGTAGCAATCACAGAAAAATGACAAAAAAAGACACGAGGTAAGAACAAATGAAAAATTTGTGTTTTAAATTGTGAAAAATTTATGAAATTGAATATAAAAAATTAATCAAAAATTTATTAATTCAAGTGATATGTGTGTTTTTTTTAAATGTGTTTTTGCTATAACCTCAATAAAAAAAATACGAAATTATGTTCAAAGTTTATTGAAATGAAATAAATAATTTAATAAATAAATAAATATAAATCATTTCTTTCATAGAGCAACAATCGAATTAGGTGATGTGACACCGCACAACATTAAACAGCTAAAAAAATTAAATACAGTTGTTTTCCCTGTAATTTATAATGACAAATTTTATATTGATGTTTTGGACGCGGGTGAATTAGCTAAATTGGCGTATTACAATGACATTGTAGTCGGTGCCGTATGTTGTCGCATTGATACATCAGAAAATCAACGACGTCTTTACATAATGACATTGGGGTGTTTGTATCCTTACCGACGTCTTGGAATTGGTTCAATGATGGTCAATCATATTTTAAACTATGTCAAAGAAGATGGAAACTTTGACAGTATATTTCTGTAAGCTAGTCTAATAGCATTTTATTAAATAATAATTGAAGTGAAACTAAAAGAAATCTAATCTTTCAGGCATGTCCAAGTAAATAATGAATGTGCCATAGAGTTCTATCAAAAATTTGGTTTTGAAATAGTCGAAACACGAGAACAATACTATAAACGAATTGAACCTGCTGGTGCTCATGTTCTTGAAAAAAATTTACGGAAGTCTTCAGAAACTACCACGAATTCAGAAAATAACGCTGTTGATTTACCAAATGGCAACACAGAACCACAATACACTTCACAAACCAAATTAACAAAAGCATCTGCATAAAATTCACAATTATGTACACAGATTTTATCTACTGAAATTAAAGTGAATTAAAACGAAAACTTGTATTCTTTTTTCTTCTTTTTTTTCATTTATTCAAAACGACTTTGTTTTGTAAAGAATAAAATAATAATAATAAAAATAAGAATAAAATAATAATAAAGAATAAAATAATATACATTATTTCATTAAATATTGATAAAATTCGTTTGAAATGTTAGACTTTAACCTAGAGCAATTCAAAAATTTGGTTTCCAATTTGGTAAACTAGACGGAATTCATTATGTTTCAAAAGAATAAATAAGATTAATCCAATATAATAAATGCAAATGACTGATTGTTTTCCTTTTTTGGAATTTTTCTATTTTCAGTTTAATCGACCTCGACTGTTAAGTTGAACTTCATACGAAGATGGTCCGGAATATCGACCATTGTTTGATGCTGTTTCGTAACCTTTATATTCAAAATTGGAATGAAATAAAAATATTTATTTTATTAAATACGTTTCAAAAATGAAACTAACTTTAAAGAATATGTAGTTTGATTGAAAAAAAAGTGTTTTCATGCTACGAACCTTGCTCAGAAAGTGGAGTTACAAAACCTTCATTTTGTTCACTACGTAAGAAATTATGATGATGTTGAATTTCTTGTAGTTGTTGTAAATGCACTTGAAGATCATGTTGTTGATGTTGGTAACTTTCTTTTGGATCTGGTGGTAAATAATAGTGATTTGTTTGACTTGGTACTGACGAATGTGAATGTGAAGGGTTTAATGGTGGTAAGACTGTAACAGCTGGTTGGTGAATGTGGTTATTTTGAATGCTTGGCTGCACTGGAGTATATATCGGTTGCCATCCATCTTGAGAAATTATTGTTGGTTGCGGTAATATATTGGGTATTGTGAACGGGTTTACAGTGTGAATATACTGTGGTGTTACAGATGCAATTGGGGTAATTGGAGCATTCGGAACAATTGGTTTTTGAATAACTACCGGTTTTTGCACAAAAAGAGGAAAACGGTTTGCATAAACCGTTGTTACAGGTACAATTGGTTTTGAATGAAGTAGAACGGATGGTAAAGCTGGTCTCAGCACTTTTGGATAATTCACATTATATGAGTGCACAACAGCATTTCCAGGTGATAGTGTAAATGTTGATTGTAGACCTTTATAGATTGTGGGGAATCTTGAGTATGGGGAATATCTTGGAAAACTTTGACCATATATAGGTAAATGATAGCCTGTGTATCCGTGTATGCCCCGTTTCATTTTTATTGAACTAATTTTTTCTTCTGAATTTGATAATTTTTCATTTAAATTATTGCTTTCAACACTTTCCTCACCAAAGGCCAATGTAATGAAAAGTGAAACAATCAAAACAAACACTATGAAACGCATTTTACAATAATTTTATTTCATAAACACTTTTGAACAATAACTTTCACTTCAGATCAAAATGAAGAAAACGTATTCTTCCCGCTTATATTGAAAGATAGACTAACAAAAATATATAACAAAAAACATTTGTTTAGTAATATAAACCGTCGTCTTCAAATATGTAATCAATAATGAAACAAAATCGAAAAGCCTATATTTATAAAGAGAATCATTTGAGAGGCGGTCATCGATTAAATTGAATTTCCAACTGTATTTTGTAGACGCTTAAAAGACTTAAGCCAAAACTAATTGATATTCATTTTATTGCTCCTTCATTGGTGTGCGAATATGTTAAAATGCACAATGAAATACAATTTTATACATCTGGTATTCAATTTGGTCATCTTTATGATATTTTCGTTGCGCCAATTTATATTCCATATGACGACAAAACGTGACGATTATATGCTTTCACTACCGATACAGTTTCATCGTGATTGGAATCACAAAGTTATTTTCCGAGTGCTTATTACTGAAATATAATTGTTTGTTGTAGAAAACAAAAATGTTTCATTTAGTGAATGAAACAGTTTTCATCGTTTTAAAAATAAATATACATATATTTATAAGTTTTTTTAATTGCTCATAGTTTCAAGTCCGGTTCAAATTATGTATTCGTATTGAAACAAATGAATCGTAGTTGCCGATTTCATTATGATTTAATATTGTATTTGATGAAATTTTAAATGGCCTTGATTTTATCTTTGTAGATATAAACTTTTCTTATTTTTATGATGAAATTTCGGCTAGTGTAACCTCGACTATCGGTATGATCTTTAAGAGCCAAATACTGATAACACGACATGTTTATTTCATTAATCAACTTTATAAAGTGGATATAACAATAAATGTATTTGGTGTAAATTTGGACAAGGTAAACTGTATTCAAATGAAAATTAATTTGTGAAATATGGGCTTGATTTGAATTTGAATTGTTTAGTTCTTTGTCACAGGTTTTTTTCTGTTTTTAGAGAAGTCTAAGTTAACCATTAAAAGTCTTTGTTATTCATTTTTCTGTTTTTTTGTTTGCATAGAAATCTATTGATGGACTTTAAGTATAGAGAACTCATAAATTATTGTCATTTTTCAATTTGATAACAAATGTGAAATAATTCAATTTATTGTATGAACATTAGTTCAAAAAACCGTACTTTACTTTCAAATCAAAGTGCATTAGTCGTCAATGGAGCATATAGAAAGTGACGAAATATTTAAACATAGCCTAGAGGCCAATCAATCGAGAACAAAAATGTAATAAATCGCTTTAAAAGTAAAAGTTTACTGAAAATTGTTTCAGTGTATTCGTCATTTCCTATGATAACGCTTCAAATAAAAAATCTGTGATTTTCTATTCAATATGAATTTTCTTCAGTTATTATTTTTTTCAATTCTTTTAACAATGGTGACAACTTCGTCAGTTCAAATTTCAACGGAAAAATCACGACCAAAACGGACTTTGCAGTATTTCTTTGAAGGTTTATTCAGTGTTCTGAGTGATAAACGTAAAGACAATGAGAACTCGAGAGCGTCAAATGATCATAAGTTATCACCACTGATCACATTAGCTAAGCTCAGTTCTATATCGCATCTAAAGGAATCAGTGCAAAAACAATCTACACGTATTCAAATTCCTAATCATTTATTGGACACACAAAATGAAGTGATAAAACTTAATAAAAATCTTAAAAGAACACTGAATGAAACAAAAATATCCAACAGCATTGAGAGCATACAAGGATTATCTACATCTGAAATAAACACAATACAACCAGAAACAACAACAAGTGTTACTACAATTGCATCTGCAATAAATACAGATAGCGAAATATCAAAAAATTTTATAATCCGTCGTCCCCATGTCGTTATTATTTTACTAGATAAATAGAGATATCCCAAGTAACAAATCGCGTGCTCCATTTGCTCTACATTATGTTTGTCCAAATGGGCATTTAGGAAGTTATTATAGCTTAAGAAATTTATTTTATTCAATTAATTATGTTTAAGTCATCTCCATTTATTCGCATTCAGTTAATTCACACAACATAATTATCCCGAATAGAAAAATAACTTCGGAAATACCATCTGATTTTGTCAGTATTTTAGCGGCAGTTAGATAAAGAAATTTGGATAGTTTATTGTTTACAAAAACTTTTTCTCAAGATATTCATAAGCGTATTCATAAACAAGAAGCATAATGGCACCACCAGGACCAAGGCGCATAACCTTTGGCAGTAAGCCCTTATACAATGCACCAAAACCTTCTTCCCGTGCAACTATCATCATGGATCCACAAGTTGTACGATATTTAATTTGGCCTGGCACAGGTTGCGGTCCCTATTTAAATTATTAATTCATTGATATTAATTGAAATATTGTAATTCATGAAGAATAAAGATTATTTTATTCGTAACTTACCTGAATTCTTGATTTCGCCACATCAATCGGAATGTTTGCAATTGAAGCAATAGTACCAGACGTGAAACCTATGCCAACTTTACGAAGGAATTCTTTGGTAGGTTCCTGAAAGAATTTATTATTTTACATACTTGAATTTTTTTAGTTGATTGAATGAAATATCTCTGGAATTTATTGCGATATATTTTTATAAAATCGAATAGTGCGACATGGGATCTTAATCTCTTAATACCAATTAAAATCGATCGAATTCACAATGAAAAATGAACACATGCTTTAAAAAGTAATGAGCTTGATTCTTATTAATTCTAATTTTCAGTTGCAAGAACCAATGAATACGAACCTCATATGCAGGGAAGTAATCTTTCACACTATGATAAAACCCGAAGTAAATCATATTGAATACACCATTTCGCCCAATTGTTGCAGTTAAACCTTTATTCAAACCTTTGAAACCAAACCCATCCTTGTTAATTATTTGTCGAGCTACGCTGAACGTTGTTGGAGTTTCTGTTGATCTAAAAATGAATCATATTGATAAATTTAAAAATGTCTTAAACTGAAAAAATCTAAGACCTTACTTCGAACGATTTGACTGAAGTGTTACTTTTACAACTTCAAATGGATTAACAATAATAGCCTCAGTTGCTCCGGCGCCTAGAATTCAAAAAAATCTCTCAAATGATATTTTCCGCTTATAACTCAAATATAATTTGAAAATTCTATTTTTGTCATACCCAAACCAGCCAATGAATACGCCTAGTAATAAATAAACATAAAATTCTTAAAATAAAAAGTTTCCATAAATATGTTGTTATTTATTATAAAAAAAATTATTTGCTTCTTAGATAATCTATATACCATTGGTGTTGCCTTATCTGATCCAAACATAAAGAATCGTTTGTACTGCTCGAAACAAAGAAATTTTGTAGCCCGTTTCGGAGTCTCTGCTAGAATTGGTGGAAGAATTCCTTTCCAGTATGAGAATAATCCTTCGTGTTGATACATTTTTCGAAAACAGTCGAATACACCTTTGTAGTATATCTCAATTTTTGAAAAACCATAAATTATAATATAGCTAAGCTTTTAAAATTATTTAAAATACTACCTCATTTGCAGTGGAATTTGAGATTGATTTTTTACTTTGAATTTGAAGACGTGTTTTCACCAAATCTAATGGATGCATAATGCATACTTCAACAAATCCAGCAGATCCACCAGCAACAATTTGTAGTCCGGCTTGTTTGAGCAGTGATGGTTTCGTCTTATCGGTACGCATTTTGTTCTAAGCAAATAGAACAATATGATTATTAATGAATCAATCCTCTTCGATGTATGTATTTTGTGTTCTTGATATATATGAAGAGAGAAGTTTGAAGAACTCAATTCAATAATTTAATTCTTGTATGCTCTTAAAAAATAAAATCATTACAGCCAATAAAAGTTTTTATTATAAGCTCGTCTTTGTATTTTTCACTTTTGCCATTTCATAATTTTTTTTACTCTTTCTTTCTTCATTCATATGCTGATAAAATTTGTTACGCAATTTTATTCAAACAGATTCTAGTTCACCTTTTAATTCGCGTATTTTTTATAAGCTTATTTTATGTTTACTCATTGACACGTATTTGATTAAATTTCAACTCAATTGATTTTGGTTTTTTCACAGAAATTAAATCAAACTTTAGCAAAATTATAAATTTGACTGAGCTCGACCAATGTATCTAAATATATATAAGTGAGTAATAAATATTCCAAGATAGAAGTCAAACTGATACAAACAAGAAATTCATGAAAATTATCTTCAAACTGTCTTATCTAAGCGATATTGGTGAACACAAACAAGAATTTATTCACAAATTAAAACATGAGATAATAGAGACTATTTCTATACATACATATTTACTATGTCATCATATGTGGTCTGATGTCAATATTCAATAATTTGGCTTTGTTCCCAAGTATAAAATTGTTCCGTATGGCTGTGTATGAGTGAATCATCTAACTGATATAATATAATATTGAATAACATATAATTATGGGCACAACAACACCACAGTATTCTGTGATAAATTTTTGTAAATTTCTTCCATTTATTATTGAATGAGTTTTTTTATTGAAAATAATATGACATGTTTGTTTAATCATAAAAAAGTGGTTATTAAATTCATTAACAATAATAATAATAATAATTGAAGTTTCCAATAAAATTATAGAAAATATTATACGCGACGCCGCTTCGATCCTGCAGCAGCTCCTTTCTTGGCTGCTTGTACTATATTCTTAAATTGTCCACTGTGTTTAGCTCGCTTGCGTTTGTTTAAAGTATTACGACTTAGCGGTATATAAGCATATGGATCAAGAGCTCCTTTCTTTTTCATATCGCCTTTCGATTTTTTCGCACGGTATTCTGTTCCAGTAGCGTCAGTTTTGGTCGTCACATTTGTGTATCCTGATCGAACTGAAGTTTTGTCGTTCAAAGGACGATGAATACCTTTTCCACCAGCAACGTATTTGCTACTGGCGCCAGTCTTACCAGACGCTTGACTGAGAGAACTGCTTGCTTTTCGTTTATGAGCTTTTGATCTAATATTTTCCGCCAGTTCATCATCACTATCTGATTCTGCTGATGACATAGTTTTCTTTTGATCTTTTTCATCAGGTGTGTTATCATCGTCATCAGATTCGCTATCATCAGCTTTTTTGCCCTTTTTAGGTTCTTCTATTAATAATTTACCGCTAATATCCACTTTAAAGCCTCGATTTGGGTCCTTAACTTTCTTGTTGTTTCCACTAACATTTTCCATATGTTTTAATGGCTTTGATGCTGAAATAAAGATGTGAACAATCTCAGTTGTTGTTTTGTTGTGTCAAAAACAAAGATGAAATACTTACATCCGATGCTGCTCATTGCTTTAATATCCGTTAAATCAATGATGTTTTCAGAATTTTCATAGATATACTTTTCATCTTTGCCGTGTGTTTTTTTCTTTGAAACTTGTTTATCATAAGTGTCCATCAAAATATCCTCTTGAAGATCATCATCAGAATCTGAATCTGCCAAAATGTCATCTCTGAAACGTAATGCGATTTTATTTATTTATATTATTATCTATATTTTGTTTTTTTTTTCATTAACAAGTAAAATAATACATACGGATCACTTTCAGCACTATCATCATCATCATTTGATTCGTTGTCTTCAGCCATTTTTTTCTGTTTTTTACTTCTTGATAATGCTTTGCGTATATTCTTCAACTTTTTATGTGTAATTTCATCGTTACCTGGCACCAATTTAACAATTTCCTCGGAAGTAAAACGTTTGCATAGTCTTCTATATGTAAATCCAAGTTGTTTCCGATAAAAACGTTTTGTATCTGGTTTCATGGCAGACATTGCCTTTACAATTTCAGGTAGATGATTTGCCACATATGATGCTGGAAGAACTTTTATAAAAACAAACACAAATCCAACGGCTGCTTTGACTTTCTGTCGACTGCCTGTAACTAATTGAGCTAGCACTTGTTCTAATATTAAATTTAAGCAATTTATTGACAAATGGTCAGTAAAATTCTGAAGTGCTGCTTGCAGTACATGAATTGTATTTGATATTATAGCATCGTCTGCATTAGTATCTAAGCCAGCCATTAAAAGTTCAACGAAATCACTTAATTTATTTGCTTTCTGAAATGAAAAATATCGATTTATTTAAAATCGCTAAATTAAGGAGAAAAACGTACAGTGGTCAAAAAAAGGATACCGACACACATTTGTCCATGAAAAACATATAGTAAATTCTACAATTCTTTTAGATGATAAAATAAAGCTTCCGGTAATATAGGACAAAGATTCTAACTATATAGAGATTCTATAGAATTAGCAGTTTAATTTAAAAAAAGTGAATACACTTTTAAAGACCTTGAAGAGTTGTTACTATTAATGGACAAGCAATTTTGGTTCGGCCTCAATTTGGCCAAGATGTGGCCGTTTGAAAGTGATGGTTAACATATTCAAACGGCCATATCTTGGCAAATGACAGCCGATTTTGATAATCTAAACCAATGAGCGAGCACTGAGCCTTTCCATAGATTTTGTTGTTGTATTTGATTAGTTTGACCTCTCATCACTTCCATTCACAATGCAAATATAATGCGCTTGAGTGTGGCGCTGTTTGTATGTTGTTCAGTGAAGGCTCAGTGCTCGCCAATGAGATGAATGTGTGTGTCCAATGAGGCAAATTATGGTGATAGACAAAATTTAACGCCCTCTACAAACGTAAATGTGAAGACCAAATAACATCAATAGATACTGTTTCCCAACTTTCTTAGTGAAGACACACACCGATATGATATTACATGTACATTTGAGTGCGATTGTAGATGGCGTTGAACTTGTGTGTGATTTAGTTTCACAATTGAAATTATATGTTAATTTGCCTCATTGGTGTGTCGGAATCCTTATTTCGACCACTGTATATTATAATACCTGATAAATATGACCAATTTTCAAAAGTAATTTCAAAGCGAAATTATCTTTTTGTTTTTGATCTGGATTATTGAATGACAATACTACTTCAGGTACGGTTCTAGATATGATCTTACCTAGGGGGAAACAACGAAAGTAAATAAAAATAAATAATGTAAATATTCTACAAATAATGCAAATATTGTAAATATTAAGAATATTTGTAAATATGCTAGACATATGACTAAATATTGTTTGAATTTGAGATTGGTAGTTAAGATCTTACTGCCTCCTGTGCCTGTAAGGAAAAAAATTTACTATAGAATAGTACTTTGTGGCCGCCAGACTACATGATAAATATATAAACTAATATACTCGAATTTACTATATTTCATCTATATCAATCAACTGACCTCTTCTTAGAGGACAACCCGGCCAAATTTCTTCTTCTTCGCTGTTCTTCTGCTGCTCCACGTTGTCTCAATATATAAGCTTTACGATTGAAATCTGTATTTATTGCGTGATGCATTGTTATCACGATCCCGCACAATTGTTCTACTTCGATTTTCATTATTGAATATCATTTGCTTTGGTCTTGGTATGACATTCAGTTTCTTCAGATGTGTATGATATACCTTTTCAAACCATTCGTCTGGAGCAGCTAGAACAGTATTTTTGGCCGGTTCACAGTTTAGGCCAACTAGGAAAACTAACAAAAAATAAACTGTAAAATAACAAAATTAATTCACATATTTTATTCTTTTTTTTTAATAACTTACCGATCCCTTATGTTCCATCTCTCTCTACCCAATCTTTTCCTTTTAATTCTTTCTATTGCTCTATCGAGCAATTTGTGACATCGGCATAGCATGAATGTTGAAAGTTGAATATTGACTTGATCTTATCTACCAAATCTCATTTTTAAGCAATACTTACTTCTTTTGCCATCGCGACAATGTTTTCAATTTAAAACTTAATAACCAAATTATTGATAAAAATGAATTAAATATTCAATTGATATTTTAAATATTTAGAATCTAGCAGATCTGAATCAAGATATCACATAAATATTTAAATATCGCATAAATATTCTAAATATGTACAAATATATATAAGGGTTCTCAGCCCCTAGGATCTTACTGTTGTGTTGTAATTTAGATTCTTCTCTCTCGATCAATAAAAGCAAACAACTAGCAACATAGAGAATAGATTATTTTAAATTAAATAATTATTTGCCAAATAGTAAAAATTTGAAATGTAAAAAAAATAATTTACCTAAGTCGTACATCTCGTGATGCTTCTTTCCGATTTTGCAGTGTATTCAAGAGCGCCTTTTGAATTTGATTTAGATTGTTGCTTACAAATTTCTCACAACCAGCATTTTTACTATTTAGTATATTATAAAGCAGTTTATAAGATTTTGCTTGGCGTTCCTTGATTAAGCTTGTGATGCCACCATTTTTTGCATTTCGTAAAGTTGGTTCAATGTAATCCTTGAATAATTCATTTAACTGTTCAGTTGATTGATAAATGGCCAAAGCCATTAGCAAATCGAAGTAGGCTTGAGAAATGAATACATTTGTTGTTACTTTTTCAAACTCCTGACGAACAGAGTTGAAGAGTTCGATGAGTACATCACTGGGAGTTACTTTGAGGTACTCAACAATAACATTCAATGCATGTGTACGTGCAGTATGCTCTTCACTTCCAGTTGGCTTTTTTGTGAAAATATTTAATAAAATATTCAAGTAATTTCGTGCAAAACGACTTAATTGCGTTTTAGATTCGTCATTTTCGTTATGTAGTAATTTCAGCAATCCATCAAACACTGCAATTCTTACTTCTACACGATTTTTCATGACATCACCTACTCAAGCAACATTTAGTAACGAACGTCAGATTCAGGCATATGTCCAAGGTTGATTTTGGAGTTGAATTTAACCGAAGATCCAACCATTTTAACGTCACAATAGAGAGAATTCCGGGCGTAGTCCGTAAAATTGAAAGAGAAATTACATTAGTTTTTTGAATATGTGCGACAATAATTGTCAAATGGAAGCTAAAAAGGTAAATTGATCGTAGTTTCACTCATTTCTACTTTGAATGAATGTCATCCAAACAAGACTGTGTACAACACACAAATTAGTAACACCAATTAATGCATCGTACCTACAACGTTGTAAGTACTTAGTTGTACGTACTAAACTGTACATTTGCAAAGCCACATAATCAAGCCAAGCTGGGTTTAACTTAATTGATAAAATGTTTTTTTTTTCTTTTTGATTTCTTAATACTATGCTACTGTTTTTGTTGGAATTGTTAGCATTATTGTCTTCTGTGCTTAATAAATACTCATATGGGGGGTCTGTGTTACGGCGGTGATCTCTGCAACGTTTCTGGAACTGATATTCCATAAAGTGCACAAAGCCCTGAAATGATAATCAGAATGGAAAACAAAACATTTGTAAACACTAATATAAACAGAATGAACATAACGGTAAGCATGAGAACACTTCCGATTTCACAATCGATTTTCAAAAAAAAAAAAAAAAAATACAGAAAATTTCAATTGAAGCTTTAAAGCTATATCACAATTATTTCATTGTATGTTGTCATTTTGTCTATTGTTTTGTATTTGATATGAGAAGAACAGCATAAATGAAATGTCGTGCGTATGTATTGGTAATGAACGCATTTGCTTGGCCGTATAAATTGTATGCCAAGCAGAGTCGTTGATCAACAATATTCACGCACTCAAATTTCTGTTGTGCTAGCTGTATTTCATGCGAAATGAACAACGTTACAAAAGTGATATAATACGCATATATTGGTGATTATCGACTCTGTTTGCCATACAATTCACATGGACGAACAGAAGTGTTAATTACCAATACAGTTTTTAGCATTTTTCTTATGCTGTTCTCTCCATATAACATACAAAAAAACAGACGAATGACGACACACAATAACAATATTGTGAAATAATTTCAAAATTTCTGAATAATGACCATCGCGACTTTAAGATGGTGCAACGATAGTGTTCGACTTAATTTAAATGCATTACGCAAATGAAGTGTACGGTGAGATCGGTCTAACGCACTATTCACTTTAAACAGTATCAAATGCGACGCGAGTACTGCTATTTGCGTCAAACTAAGATCATACAAAATGTTCGTCACTCTCTCAGCATATTCTGGCCGTAAAATTGAGTTTAATCATAATTTAATGCTCCGTATTTCAGATTCATCTTCTTTTTTCACTTTGTCAATTTTTTCACTTGGCTCACTAGCATTTGTATCATCTTTTTTCCTTTTCTTCATCTAAAACAATACGATGAATAAAATATTACAAGTAAAACAATCTATGCATATGCGAATTAAATCAAAACGGAAAGCAAAATAATGGATAACAATCATGAATATTACGGGAAAATGTTGAACAAAAAAAAATTTAAACACAATCAAAATGGTGGATACGATATCAACTTACTTCTTTGAAATCACAGCTACTTCCGATTTTGTCGTTATGATTCAGCAAAAAAACGATGCGATGTCAATATGCATATTTGTTTACGAATCACAAACAAACAATTTTCGAAGCAGGCGAACAACAATGCTAACAATACCAACACTATGATCATATTCAACGAAACGGCGTTCCATTGTATAGGGAATTTGATATCAAACTGTATGACGATGTTGATTTGAACTGAATAAGATTCCATATTCCTTGTTTGAAAATCGTAAGTGTGTATTCATGTGTTGAAATGTCAAAAATCCTATTTCGAATGTTACGGTTTCGAATCGGAATTTTCGGTACTTACACTGAATTCAGATTCTTATTTTAATTCAATCTTTCAACACAATAATATTTTAATTAAATACCAATTAGTTAAAATCTTTCACAAACTCAATGAACATATGAAATTTGATTCTTGTTCTTATCAGTTTCACTAGGATCCAATGATATTTTTTTAGTATTTTCAATAAACAGTGAAAATTGAATGTGGCAAACCATTACACGGACCTTTATAACAAACCACCTGATTTTAGTCCTATTCCGACGGTAGAAATGGGTGAGAATGCGATCAATTTATCCATAGAAATGAGTAAAAGCGTTACATATCTTAACTCTGAATTTAACTTAAATCGTTACCTAGGGTCTTTGCAATTGATCCAAACTTATTTAAATCTTTTGGTTGATCACAAAAACTCGGGAATAGATCCCACAACTGAATATAAAATAACTCATTCGTACGAGCGGCAGCTAAATTTCCTTCAGCTTGATGATGTTTCCATTGCTCATAACACTTGTTTGTTATGGGTAAAATTTTACAGTAAAAATATTCAAATGTAGAAGCACAAATTGCCTTTTTCAATGCCTGTAAAATCCATAATCGTGATATATTTACATCTCCATTAGGAACGGTAATTGGAACAGCGATTAGTGCTGCCTCAGGTCCCATTGTTGATATTGCTGAACGAACTGCATTTTCAATTTGTATTTGCTTTGACGCAGTTTCATCATATCGTGCTGCAATTTGATTCAATATGGGTTGAAGAATATCACTAAAATTGCGACCACATATTTCAAATATTGTTTGAAAAACACCACATATTTGCTGAGATATGAAACCAAAGGGTTCGTTTAAACATTTTGCTAGATCGGTGATAATTCGAGTGATTGGTTTGCGATGCAAATTAATATATGCATCAGTGGTTAAACCTGGAGCAACACATTCTTCAAATAACTCTTTGATGCCATGATAAACCCCAGTTGCAATTTGCAAATTATCTGATTTCCAAATATTTCCTGCACATATAGTGATAAGCCTTGGTAATTCAGTTAAACATTTTGTAACGTTAAATGATGTTAAACATATATGACCACGTTTCAACACATTTAGCCATGCCAATGTTAAATTAACATCAGTCATTTCAGGTTGATAGTCATATATGGCAGCAATTAATTTTCCAACTAAATCTTGTGACAAATTTGGTGATTTTGATTGGAATAAGTGGTGTAAAGTATCAAAGCAATTTTTCTGGATGTTTGTCTTTGATGTAACCATAATTGAAAGTAGGTATTCGCAAATCTCTTTGATATTTTCATTTTTCAATCCACATATTGTTTTCTTCAACAATTCAATTGTATATAAAACCACATTTTGAGATTTTGTAAGGTTTTCAACCTTGAATTGTTCTACGCAAAACTTGGCGACATATGTTCCGGCAGGATGGAAAAGAATTTTTGCACTATCATCACTAGTGGTTACCATAAAACAACTTCCATTAATAATTGATTCGATTGCACGCTGTGCCGATTTTCTAATGCTTGGTTTGGTATGAATAACGAAGGATAACACATGATTAAACAAATTTAATGTCAAGCCAGCTGACCATGAAACAAATTCCTGTGCTCGTAATAGCACCGAAATACATCCAATTATCTGAAATTATTCCAATTATCATGATATATACAAGAAGAGAAATTATTTTTATTCATATAACTTACACTTCGCAACACATTCTGATTTTCATTGTCCTGGAATTCTTTGATCAACTGTAAGAAAATATCTCCCGTATCGGCAAATTTTTTTCGTAAAACTGGTTGTGGAACGGATTTTATGACCATCGTTAGCAAAGACAAAGTCGCAATTATATCTTTTTCTTCCTTTGTCGCTTCTAATGTTTCCATCTATGTTATAACAAAATTTTCAATAATTTGAACACGTAATGTGAATAAAAATACCTACTAATCCTAAAAAGAACTCTGTTGAAGATTGTGTGCCATTTCTTTCCTTAATAACTTCCGTTATGGCTGATAGAATTGCCAACATTTCTTTATGTGTTTCTGATGTTTGTTGGAATCGATTCAAAAACCTGTGTAAATAAAATTGTATTGTTCAATAACACTGATTTATAAAAATAATTGAACATATTACTTGTTGAAAGTCATATTGGTACATGCACTGTATCTTGAACCAAAAGTTTGAAATGTTTTCGCATAGGATTGATCGTCATCTCCGTCACTCATGTTGATCGAATGTAAGCTCATTGCAATATCGTGAACAGTTGGTTCGGATTTTGTCGATGCAACTGATTTGGAACTTTTATTTCCGTTTGTATATTGTTGACGTGCATCATGTTTAGTAATTGCTTCCACAGTTAATGATGTGATCCCATTTGTGGTTGATGGCTTTGTTTCTGTATAGAAATTCAATTTAAGCAAAATGAGCATTGTTTTTTAGTAAATTTTATACAATTAAAATTGCTTGCAAACACTTACCTATGTTCAGATTTGGTTGAAAAAAACGTGATCGTGCGGCATTGCGGTGTTTTTTATTTTCTGGATTTGATGTAGCTGATTGACCTCGCGCCCATTTCACTCCTTTCGAATGTCGTTTTAATTTTGAACGAAACTTACTCATTTCAATAACAAATGTTTATAATATTGTGATTTTGTCTTTAATATAAAAAAATAATCGAGATATTGGAAATACACGTGCATTCCTATCAGTAAAGAAATGTTTAAGGTTAGATTTCTCTGACTATCCATGTGCTGGTTTAAATGACATCTGTCAAATATTTTATAGCACAAAAAATATTTGTTTGTATCATTTGACGTTTACGTCTAATGAAAGAGTAAGAAAATCAGAGAGAACAATATACTAATACCATTTTTTCACATTTATGACTATTGATGATTGTTTATTATTACAAACAATAATTGAAAAAATTCAATTATTTTCTGATTGAGATTTTATTTGTCAGAAGATTGTACACTTTTTGTGAGAAAAATGCACTAGGTGTTTTGTATTACTTATCTTAAGTATTACCCTGTAATACGTCAATTTTATTTGTTAAAAATTTGTTATTTATTTGCACTTTTCCATCAGTAGTTGTCAAAGTGTTAATATGTGTATTGTTTTGTGCATTCTTCACTTTCATTCGATTGCCTTTTCATCTTGTAAGAATGGCTGACTAATAGTACAGTTTCATAAATCAGCTGGTCAAAGTTTTTTTTTAAAGTATATCAATTTATTAATTGTATATCATTTAATTAAATAAAAAATCGAATGTAAATAATTTATTAGAATTTTAAAGTGATGAGTTCAAACAATATTCAATTTTTTATAAAAATATATTTACAAAGTTGAGAAATTTATATATTTAATCGAAATACATAATAATTTTTCAGATTATAAAACATGCCACAGCAATATTTTGATAAGCTCGTGAATTTTCTTAAAGTGAAATCAGTGTTATGAACAATGCTATTTTTTTGTGGATTTAAAATCATTCGTGACGTAGTTTATAAACAATTGTCGCAAATTTTAAAAATCTAAGTAGAAAACCAACAAAAATTTTAAAATAGTGTATAATGACGTTATTTTTTTAAAATGGGATCTCAAACCATTGAAATACTTCGTCAAGGTGTTTGGGCATCTTTAACGGGTGGTTGGTTCTATGACCCTCACCAGAATATCTTCTGCAATGCAATACATCTCTATTTGTTTCTTTTTTTGCTGTGTACACCATTTGTTACATATCTAGTAAGATATTTTTATTCATTCTAAATAAACGTTTTCATTTCCTAATTTATATTAATATAATAGTGAACTATATAATAGAATTGTATGTAGAAAAACGATAATGTTTGTGTTAATACTTACAACAATCGTGCCTAATTTCAGTATTTTTTGAAAACATTTGCAACATGGAGTGTTTATTGTTTTTCTGCGGCAACAACAATAATCACTGTCAAACTTATCAATTTAATATTGCACGTAATGTATGACAAAGCTCAAGTTATATCGGAAAATAATTTAAAGAAACCCACAAAATCAGCTCAAGAAATATCTGGGTAAGTGTTTAATATCTATGCGTATTTTATGGAAGAACATCTTTAAGTTCCTATTGGATAGGTAATTTTTTCCCGACTTAAATTAAACATTAATTTTATGTTATTTAGTACTGAAGATGGAGGAATTGAAATGCAAATATTGGCTTCAAATAGTATCAATGATCCAACATCGAGGGATTCAATTGAAAACAATAACAACAATAATAATAGCAACGAAATAAGCCAAGCAAATAGTGCGATATCAATTGATTACAATGGGGAGCAAATAACAAGCACAATTGGTAAGAAAATACTCAGCTTCATTACCAACTCGCATTAAAATTGACACATTTATATCGTTCATTTTTTGGTAATTTTTAAAAGACTTGAAAGTTGATGTGCATCGGAAAAATAGTTCTGAATCGTCAGATAGTTCAGCAGATGATCCTTTAAATGTTAGCAACGGACCAACTTTGGACCGAAGGCCGAAAATGAAAACTAAATCCAAATCCGAGGATACGACTATAATAGATGCTAATAAAGAACCTCAAATGGTTGATGAGGGAGATTTGTTGTCTCGATCGGAAGAAAGACGAGATAAATTCTTAGATACAGACACCGTTGGACTTCAACGCATAAACAATAGCAAAAGAAGAATTCGTAGCAAATTACAAAGACAGACATCTCTTGATTCAAGCGGAGCTGATTTGAAAAGCTTTCCAGTTCATCGACCAGTATCGTCGAATCACTTACATAGACAACAACATCATGGCAGTGGTTTCTACCATCCAAATCATTTATCAAATCTAACACCCGAAATGTATTTAGAGCCACACTTTACTACAAAATCTGAATTGGCTATTGAACGATTTGTAGGCGCAAAGAAAACCCCTATGCGAAAAGACTCAGCCTCAACCATGTCAGCCATTCAATTGACAACAAATCCATCTGGCCCAACCACATCAACAACGCGTCAACGTCGATATTCTAATACAACAGTGAAAACACAACAACAGTTATCGTCCGGAATTATATCTGTGCGAAGAATAAAAAGTACAGCGCTTGAAAAATGCTGTCCACAACCATCATATTCAAATCTTTCGCCTCATCCAAATAGTTTGGAAACTATTAATGGTCGAATTCTTCGTAATCCACCTCATGCAATTTTGCCACCACCAAGTAAATCATTAGTAAGAAATCAACATTTAAATTTTTTTCCAAAAGGAACGAGCGGAAGTATAGAACCTGTTGCTGAGATTGTAGACGAAAAAAGCTTAAACGAAGGTTTCATTCTAACATCAGAGAGTGAAGAAGATGCATCGGGATCTAACGACGATGATATTGATGTTGAAAATAATGACGATGATAATGATGATGATGATGACGATGAAGAATTTGTGATCAAAGAGTCTTCAAAAAATAGTAAGATTAAAACAAATGATATTAATAGTGTGTCTAATACAGAAAACATACATTATAATGAGGATCTTGAATTACCCCGAACACAGTCAACAGATTCAGAAAACGAAATAAATAATGGATCTCAGTCTCCATTACTAGAGATGATAGATCGAACAACAATTTTCAGTTCGAATACTCAGAAAAATGATTGTGACAATACAATGATAAATGATAACGAAAATGAAACAGATGGAATAATAGAAAATATTCTGGATGATACGGAAGAAGGTGCAGTAGGTGGAATCAGTACTGCATCCATGAATGCAACTAAAAGTGAAGATTCTGACTGTGAACAAGCTAGTGCTAGCTCAAAGGATATGTTATTGTCAAAAAAGAGTAAATCATTTGAAAGGAACTGGCATGATTTTAATATGGATGCAAACACAATTTCCGTTGACATAACTGAAAACAGAGAAAATTTACCAAATAAACTTGAAAACTTTACAAATGATGAAATGCATCAAGTTCAAAAACCAGTAAAAGATACCAATACAAAAAATTTGGGTGCAATACCGAAAACGAGTTTATCACGATATGAAATGAATGAAGATACAAAAAATGTGATGAAACTCTTTCATGATCACGAAAATAGTTTCGAAAATAATCCAAAGTCTTTAAGTCATGCATCGTCTGCAAATTCACTTAGCGGTGGTAGTTGTAATTCATCAAATTCATTGAACAAAAACGTTTTGCAAATAATGCAAAAAACCCAAGATGGATGGGTTTTGCAAAGTGCATCGCCAAACAATCCGTATTTAGTAGCCCAACGTGGTCTACCTCCGTTGCTACCTGTATATAATACTCGTACAGAAAATGCATTTTCGATTTCTCGCAAACCGTATTTATATCATCATCATCATAATCATAATCAACAACGTCAATATCACCCCAAAATGCGTACAACACGCAATCGTATGCAGAATTCTTCAATTGATACAACCGCAAGTAGTCGAGATGAAGATGATTCGTCAATGGCTGGAGCAGCTGGTGGAAGCATTGGTATTGGAAGCAGTGGATGGGAAGATTTGGATATGAAAATTACAGAGCGACTTAGTACTATTTTCTTCCCAGAATTAAATGAAAATCAAATGCATGGAGCCCAATCCACACAAAGGTCAACGATTAATCGAATGACATTTGCAGACTCAATGTTTTGGGGTAATTTTCTAAAAGGAAATAACTCTTTTGTAATAGATATTTGGAATATTCACGCGATATTTAAATATTTATGAGATATTTGCTATAAAGATCTCTATAGATTTAAAAAAGCACACCATATCATGAATATTTGAAATGACTAGTGAATATTCAATTCAGTTTCATTAATAAATTAGCAAGAGTGATTTGAATAAGAAAACATTGTCGCGACAGCAAAATATGTTTTAAAATCGAGATTTCTTAGCTGAGATAAGGCCAACATTGAATATAGCATCAATATTTAGGAAATTTACGATATTTGCTGAATATTTGTTACAATTTACTTTATTTTTTCCCTATAGGTCATTGTAATCTACCGACAGAAAAAAAAAGTTCAACCCAAACGGTATTATAAATTTCCTATAAAGTGTTTTCAACGTGAAATAAAAATTTCAATGGATCGATTACAATTACTAGCACTTTTCGATCGTGATTATGGAACCATTCAGGCAATAATATCAATTTTAGTTGGAGTTTGCTGTTCAGTACTAGGAGCTATTGTTCTTCATCAGGATTTTTACAAAGACATTTTTGCGTTCATTTTTTGCTTTGTCATGGCAGGAAGTCAATATTCGCTATTGAAAAGTGTACAACCGGATGCATCGTCAAGCACTCATGGTGACGATGCTCGATATTCACGACCTATTTA
This sequence comes from Resseliella maxima, assembly GCA_029041755.1. Taxonomy (NCBI): domain Eukaryota; kingdom Metazoa; phylum Arthropoda; class Insecta; order Diptera; family Cecidomyiidae; genus Resseliella; species Resseliella maxima. Next base: position 58,600 of record JAQOWM010000792.1, read on the forward strand.
TTTTTGTTTATGCACTCTAATATTAATTATATCACATCATTTAACAACAATTTCAACAAAAGAAGCCAATTTGACATTATTTCAAATTCCATTCTCCGCACATGAGTTCTTCTACTGTATTCAAGAGATAATGTCAAAAATATTGCTGTTATTTCCAATTCTCTTCAGTTTTGGTTTATTTGCACAAATCAATACATTTTTGATGTATGTACTGGAACAATTGGATATGCATATTTTCGGTGGAAATGCTGTTTGCAGTTTGGTTTCTGCATTTTTTTCGATTTTTAAATCAGTTTTAGCTTGTTGTATGCTCTACGGATTTGCATTTGGTGGTTTATCAGAGCCCAGATCAACGCAACACGTTTTATTTTCTTGTTTTTGTGCGTTACTTGTGGCTACCGCATATCATTTATCACGTAGTGCAAGCGATTGTACTTATTTATGGGCAATAATAAAATCCAGGTGCGTAAAACTGAATACTATTGAATGTTAAAAAAAGGTATGCGTCTGTGATGGAATGATCAATTCTATTACTTTGAAAGTATGTTTGGCTTTCTAAACAATAAATTTAAACAATTCGAAATAAAATGTTCGAATACTTTCATAATTTAAAAAAAAACATTATTATAAACTATTTCAATGAATCAATTGTATTGAAATCTTTCATTTTTGAGAAAAATGTATATTTATAATGGTATACAAAAAATAACCAATTTTTTAATACACATCTTGAAATTCTTCCACAGCTTCATTATTCATGAAGAAGAAGTCGGAAGAGCTACAAATCCGAATAAAATTGATCGGGAGAAAGCATACAAAAAGAAAACTGAAACTAATAATAGTGGAAATAAAATCAGTATTAATAACAGTAAACGTCAAACCGAAGATGACCAAAACAGGAGGAGAAATAAAATATTTGATAACAATGAAGCACGAAAAACATCCGGTGAATCGATTATAATAAATTCTGGGAATGAATCAGAGCAAAAAACAATCCTAACACCGGAAAGTGAAGGAATTACGGAGAAAGAAGAATTGGTGGATCCACTACCAAATAAGCTTAAAAGCACCGTTTATTCAAGGCTCAAAAATGATTTCCTTGTATGTGCTGTGATTGGCGTTATTGTTTTTAGCTTACATAGTAGCACTGTGTTTACAGCTCTTCAACCAGAATTGAATCCCATATTACAAATTTTCGTAATCGTACTTGGATTTGTTCTACATTATCTTATACCACAAATGCGAAAATATTTGCCTTGGCTGTGTTTTGCCAAACCAATTTTAAAACAAAAAGAGTATGGAATGTATGAAACAAGTGAAGCGGCTAAAATTATGTGGTTCGAGAAATTATTCGTATATTTATCATTAATAGAGAGAAATATTTTGTTACCATTGATATTTATAAGTGCACTTACATCGGACTCAGTTTACATTGCACAAAAGTTTGACGTTTCAATTGGATCCATCCTCGTTGTTCTGTGTGGACTAAAAAGTTAGTAAAACGTTCATTTTTCATTAATATTATTTATCAAATAATCATACCAAATAATTTTTTTTTTCTTAAAGGCATTAGAAATTCATATTCTGACCCATCAAGCCAATACATTATCATTTTATTTACTGTACTATTTTTTGGTAGAGACTACAGTTCAGCGAGTGAAACATTTTTAATAAATTACTTTGTTGTTTCAATTATATTTAAGAAAACATGTGAATTCCTACTGAAGGTAATATTAACAAACAGCTATTGAAGGTTAACTATTGAGAATTAAACGTCTAAATATTTTCAGTTGCAATTTGTTGTAACTTACATCGCTCCCTGGCAAATTACATGGGGATCGGCTTTTCATGCGTTTGCACAACCATTTAGCGTGCCACATTCAGCAATGCTATTTCTTCAAGCAGTGATAAGTTCAGTTTTATCAACACCTTTAATTCCATTCTTGGGCAGTGCAATATTTTTAACATCATATACAAGGTTTTTAACAAATTGTTTTTCATTTATTATAATATAAATTTGAACAAAATACTTTCTTTGCTCATAGGCCCATCAAATTTTGGGAACGTGATTATAATACAAAAAGAATTGATCATTCAAATACTCGTTTAAGTTCCCATTTAGAGAGAGATCTTGGTGCTGACGATAATAATTTAAATAGTATTTTCTATGAACATTTAACGAGGTCATTACAACATTCATTGTGTGGTGATCTTTTACTGGGACGATGGGGAAATGTCAGTCAAGGCGATTGTTTTGGTTGGTATTCCAAATTCATTTTCCTCAATGTTATTTATTTTCCAATTTTTGTTATCACCAGTTTTGGCCTCTGATTATTTAAATTGCTTGGTTCATATAATTGAACTTGGAAATGGTCTATGCACATTTCAAATGAGAGGGTTAGAATTCCGTGGTACCTATTGCCAACAACGTGAAGTTGAAGCAATTTCAGAAGGTGATAGTTACTTGACAAGAAGTTTGAATATAATATGACATTATGTTAAAAAATTTTTTTACAATATTTAGGTGTTGGAGATAATGATGGATGTTGTTGTTGTTCTCCAGGCCACTTACCAAATTGTTTAAGCATAAATTCCATGTTCACTACCAGATGGCTTGCTTGGCAGGTTGTTGCCTCACAATACATACTCGAGGGCTATTCAATATCGGACAATTTGGCTCAAGCAACATTACAAGTCTACGAATTTCGCAAGGTAACAAACATTCAGGTAACGATTTTAGTTAAATTCAGAGTTAAGATATGTAACGCTTTCACTCATTTCTGTGGATAAATTGATCTCATTCTCTACCATTTCTACAGTCGGAATAGGATTAAAAGTCAGGTGATTTTTTAATGGTGTGCCACAATCAATTTTCACTGTTGATTAAGAATATTTCATTGAATCCTATTGAAACTGATGAGAAAAAGAATCAAATTTTATATGTTCATTGAGTTTGTGAAAGATTTTAACTAATTGGTATTTAATTAAAATATTATTATGTTGAAAGATTGAATTAAAATAAGAATCTGAATTCATAGTAAGTACCGAAAATTCCGATTCGAAACCGTAACATTCAAAATAGGATTTTTCACATTTCAACACATAAATACATTCACGAATTTCAAACAAGGAATAAAGAATCGTATGCAGTTCAAATCAACATCGTCACACAGTTTGAGATCAAATTCCTAATACAATGGAACGCCACTTCGTTGAATATGATCATAGTGTTGGTATTGTTAGCATTGTTGTTCGCCTGCTTCGAAAATTGTTTGTTTGTGATTTACAACAAATATGCATATTGACATCGCATCGATTTCTTGCTGAATCATAACGACAAAATCAGAAGTAGCTGTGATTTCAAAGAAGTAAGTTGATATCGTATCCACCATTTTGATTGTGTTTCATTTTTTTTGTTCAACATTTTCCCGTAATATTCATTATTGTTATCCATTATTTTGCTTTCCGTTTTGAATTAATTCACATATGCATAGATTGTTTTACTTGTAACATTTTTTTCATCGTTTTTTTCCAGTAGATTGGTGACAATCATTTCTTTGTTTTGAAATGGGGAAAAGGAAAAAAGATGATGCAAGTGCTAGTGAGCCAAGTGAAAAAATTTACAAAGTGAAAAAAGAAGATGAACCTGAAATACGGAGCATTAAATTATAGTTAAACTCAATTTTACGGCCAGAATATGCTGAGAGAGTGACGAACATTTTGTTTGACATTTTTTTAATGACGCAAATTGTAATACTCGCGTCGCATTTGCTCCTGTTTAAAGTGAATAGTGCGTTAGATGAAAACTATTTCGCGTTTTTTCAACAAGAAGGTAATGGGGTAGTAGCGAATTGTTTTAGAGCTGTCGTGAGCCAAGTGAACAGAAAAAAAGAGATCATCAACAATTTTGAAAATGTGAATTTAATGCCGCAAACATATCGAGGCATAGTCGAAGTCGAAAACGCAGAAGATTTTCAATGGCCAAATCGCACTATTTTTTCCAATAGCTTTGATTATTTTTACCAACAATATACAACAAATGTGAAGACAAACTTGAAGACTCATTGTGAAACGCGTTTAAAATATTTTTTATGAATGAAGTGCTATCAATTGAATGCCAGCAACAACTATCCGTATCGATTTGATGACACTGATATCCGAAATGCCCTCAAAGATGTAATGAAAGATCAAGATTGGACAAGTGGAATCGAACAACGGGAACAAAAAAAAGAAATTTTACTTTGCTATATTCGTGAAATTGGTTGGCCCGGTGACATCAACATGAAAACGTTTGTCACCGATAAAAAACGTGGTTTGAATCGATTTGGTTGTTTGGTCAAATTCAACGGCAGATAGAGGAATTTTTCATCATCAATGCCATTGTCAATGAATGGAATGCATTCAACAAAGATCCTATTACAAATCGAATGCCAATTATACCGCAACCGCCAAAAGTGAATAGTTTCACTGTTATTCCATTGTGTAATTATCAGTTGAAAAACATACGAATCGATCATTGAGCTACGTAAGAACTTGCGAAATCATTTGAGCTGATACCAAAATACATCAATCCGAAAACGGGAAGAGAGAATATGTTCAGTGAATCCTACTACAGACAACATAAAGCGGAACTGTGGGGAATGATTTTCAACATCTATAAAATCAAACAGATTTGCAAAAAGAAACAGTTTCATGGCCAAATTCTCACGAATAGAGTTTCGGTATCGGTTTTGTATGATTTGCAAAGGAAATCAACTGAAGAAATACAAGATCACCTTGAAAAGATCCGTGAAATGCACAGAGCACACAAATTTAAGCATGTTATCGCCATCGATCCGGGCATGAAAATGTGGTTGGCCGCAGTACGACAGACATTCATGATCGTCTTTGGAATAATATTCTTCACAAAAATCAAGGAGGTAAGTGAACATTGAATTGCTTTGTTTCAAAACGATTCTTTAAAAAACACACAATTAAAACGCAATTGAAATTTTCTCTATTTTTTTTTTTCATTTGTGAATACTTTTTTTTTCATTTCAGGAGAACATCACAATACCCAATCATCGCTATCATTGGGGAGCCAAGCAGAGAATACGTGATCGCAAAGCTGAAGGTATGACCAAAGACTTTACAAAAATTCGAACAGCGTGCATTCCATTCCAATCCAATCCGCATTCCATCACCACGTGGCTCAACATGGAGACCATATCTAGTGACTCGCATAAAATTGATGAGACAAGGAATGGCAGTTTATGCCACACGCAAATACGCACGACTTGATGTCGATCATTACATCGAGTCAAATCGAGAAAGCGACAACACAGCAAAGCCGTCGCTGGTATTTATTGGAGCCGCTGAATTCGCTGCTAATTCGCCTATTGGCATCAAAAAACGCAAGAGATGCCCAGGCACACGAAAGCTCTTGACTAGTATAAAAAACTCGGCCATTCATTTGTTGTGTTTGTCGATGAATATTTCACGTCACAAACTTGTGCGAGATGTTTCGGCAGATTTGATCCAAGAACGAAGCCAGATCGCTTCAAAATCTGTCGAAACTGCCAACCAAATCCTGCAGCAAATTTGCCATCGAAAATCACAACAAAGAAGAGCAAACGTGAGTTGCAACGAGATCGGAAAAAAGAAAAAGCAAAACGATCCAAAGAAGAGAGCGATCAAAATCGAAACAACAATGATGTTTTTGTTGAAAATGGAGCACAACCAATTGAAACAATCAAGCGTTTGGCGTCGAAGATAAAATATTTCTCCAAAAACTGGCGACCAATGCTGAATGAATTCAATGGTGAATATTGGCTACTGAACAACAACAACGGTCATACACTATTGTTTGGAATCGTGAGGTCGTTGCTTCGAAATGCATTCTGTACAAAGGTATGTATGAAAATCGATTGTGAAATTGAAAGTGTTTTTCATGCTTACCGTTATGTTCATGCTGTTTATATCAGTCTTTACAAATGTTTTGTTTTTTCTTTCTGATTATCATTTCAGGGCTTTGTGCACTTTATGGAATATCAGTGCCTGAAACGTTGCAGAGACCACCGCCGCAACACAGAACCCCTATACTCAGACCATTTATTCAGCGCAGAAGACAATAATGCTAACAATTCCAACAAAAACAGTACCATAGTATTAAGAAACCAAAAAGAAAAAAAAAATTTAACAATTAAGTTAAACCCAGCTAGGCTTGATTATGAAGCTTTGCAAATGTTCTGTTTAGTACGTACAACTAAGTATTTACAACGCTGTAGGTACGATACATTGATTGGTGCTATTAAATTGTGTGTTCATTCAAAGTAGAAATAAGTGAAACTACGATCAATTTACCTTTTTAGCTTCCATTTGACAATTATTGTCGCACATATTCAAAAAACTAATGTAATTTTTTTTTTCAATTTTCTTTCGTTTCATGCACTTGAACTACGCCCGGAATTCTCTCTATTGTGACGGTAAAATGGTTGGATCTTCGGTTAATTTCAACCACAAAATCAACCTTGGACATATGCCTGAATCTGACGTATTTTCGTTACTAAATGTTGCTTGGGAAGGTTCTCATCACATACTACATTAAGGTGAACAAAATATATGATAGATGCCATAAAATATAATTATCTAATATAATTTTTCTATAATTTAGGCTGTTATTTATTACACAATTCGATCTCCAAAATTGCACAGCTGGCTTACATCACCAGCAATAGAAGAAGCACTTCGAGCAACGCAAGACAGAACATTTGTAGATTTGGATCCAATTTTTAATCACAATTTGGATGAAGACTTTGATTTTCGTGCATCTGGAATCACAAGATCAAGTTTTTGTTCGGTTTACCTTGACTGGATTCAATTTTGCTATGAAAAACGAATTGAATCAAATAGAACGAAACAATCTGAACCGCAAGCAGAGGAGCAAAAATCAAAACCCAAAAGTCAATCACAACATTTTCATCGCAGTCAAACGGAAAATTTGGGGGCAATGTCAAGTGAATTGGGCGCATCTCCAAGGTCATCTATTAATCAGACACCATCACCTCGTACATCAAAATCTGATAAACATGAGGAGCCCAAACAGCAGACACCACAATTTGAAATAGTAAATATATCACTATCAATTATAACATAAACTCACTTACTTAAATTATACATTTTTTTCAACAGACTCAAAAATCAACGCTTATTTCGTTATTGTTGGCATTGAGCTTATTAGCGCGTCGAACGTTAGCTACTGCCACACATACCCATAGTTCGCTATCAGGTGTTGAATTCTTTTTGCATGGTTTGCATGCTCTATTCAAAGGTGATTATCGCATTACTTCAATCCGAGATGAGTGGATTTTTTTCGACATGGATCTATTACATACAGTTGTTGCACCTGCAGTAAAAATGTCATTAAAATTACATCAAGATCATTTTTTGAGCCCCGAAGAATATGAAGATCCCGCAGCACTTTATAATGCAATCACAACCCATACAAATGAATTGGTTATTTCACATGAGGCTGATCCACTCTGGAGAAATGCTATTTTACGAGGTGCATCTCAACTACTTGCACTCAGACATATTTTAGAAGAAGGTTCAGATGAGTATCGTTTAATTCGCCTTAGTAAGCGGTTTTTAAGCTTTCGAGTTATTAAACTTAACCGAGAATGTGTTCGAGGATTGTGGGCCGGTCAACAACAAGAATTAATTTATCTTAGAAATCGTAATCCCGAAAGAGGAAGTATACAAAATGCAAAACAAGCCTTAAGAAACATTATTAATAGCTCTTGTGATCAGCCGATTGGATATCCCATATATGTGTGAGTTTTGAAGTTGAGTTTTCCTTTACCTTGAAAACATTAAAAAAAATTATTTCCTATTTGTTCAGCTCACCATTGACTACATCATATGCAGAAACAAATGAACAGTTATGTGAAATTGTTGGAGGTGCTATTACTTTTGATAAAATTAAAAATATGGCATGGAAATTCTGTCAACATGTACGACAGAGATTTAGTGAAGGTTGTTCTAGTGGGAGTTCAGCTGCTGTAGATACAGAAATGGGTGACATAGGTGTGTACTATGCTCCTAGTAATACACCAAATAACACTATTTCTGCGACTACCGGCACTCTTTCATATGGTAGTCAAAGTTTATCTTGTACAACTGGTAACCGTGGTAGTATGGCAAGCATGGGAAAACCGAACAATTCTACTTTGCTTGCTGGGTTTTTGAGCCGAGAAAGAGAACAAGAAAGAGAAAGTGTAAATTCTGATCGTTCCGCCGTTGGTATATATAGAAAAAGAGGCTCTGTAATAACGAAAACAGAGCCAGATCGTCGAGCAACAGATTCTGATTCAATCAATATCAAAGAAATGGGAACATCGTTTTCAGGCATCAAACAACAAATTAGTCCGGAAAATACCCATTTGTCATCGTCGAGTCCCACAAGCTCGAATTTGGCCTTTCGACCAAACAGCTCATTTTCTTCAGGTAATTTAAGTACACGGAACACAAATCGTACATTAATCATATCAGAACGGAAATCGAAATCAGAAGAGCGTCAAACAAGTCACGATAATGATGCATTTGACGTTACAATATATGAAACAGCAAAGGGTGTTTTACTTAGCACATCAATATCATTACCATCAACCACACATACATCAGCTACACTTTTAGATTCTATACCAAAGTTTTCCAGTGCATCCAGCAGCATAATGACTTCATCTAGTAACGCTTCAATCTTGCCGAGCCCTCCAAAAATTCCACTCAATCGCAAAGTGATTATTGTAGATTCTTTAGAAATATATGATTGCTTAGATTTGGGACGAAGAATAGATGTATTATGGCCAAATGAATGTATGCGCTTAGCTGGTGGTCGATCATCATGGAAGAAATCATCATGGGAGCCTACCGAAGGTAGTTTTCAAATATACTATTAAATTACATGGTTTCATCACTTTTATTTATTTCTATTTTTATTTAGGAATGGTAGGTTACACAGTACATTACTGGCAACCAAATCATCCAAACACACGCTTTCGTTCAAACTTTAATCGAACTTTGTTCTTAATTCAAATTGGAGAACACTTTGTGCCAGTGAGTGAAAATGGAGTGAAGGAATACAATACTATTGGAATCGATGATCGCTTTCGTTATGTTACACCCTCATTTGAGATAGAAACACCAACAGAGAATGAAAATGATTCAGATACAACTGCAAATCAATCTGAGCAGAATTCTGAAACTGATGATTCAAAAGTTATAGAACAGAAAAGTAACCTTGATGTTTGAAATAAAATACAAGAAATTCAATAGAAATCACGAACAAATCATAGCGTATATTGTGGTGAAATATTTTTTTTTTCATTTCTTTAATAAAATCGATATGCATATATATTGAGATATAGTAAAAATGTGTGCTCATTTTAATCATAAACGTGATGTAATAATAGCTCATTCAAACTAATAAAAATACAGGTAAATCGTATCAATATTATCTATCTATATGTTACCACATAGCTGTATGAACAGCGAGGAAAAACGTTATGTAGAAAAGTTCCGCGGAAAAATGTTCGGGAGCTAAATGGTAATACCCTATTCCAGCAACGTTGTTTATATTGTTTGTTGCTGATCTACCATTTTTTTTGTGGCGATTCGACGATTCTTTCATTTGCGGATGAAGTAAGACTTTCTCACCACATAAATTCAATTGATGATTGTTATGTTCTTCAAGAAAATTTGAATAATGTTGTTAAATTTTTAAAGTTCAATCAATTGAGATTAAACACTGAAAATAATTTGTGCGTATATATTACGACTGCGTTTACGAATCATTCGTGGTTTTGCACCATGAATATTTCGTAACATGTATGAATAGTTCGCAGTATATACGAATATTAGTTTAATGTACTAATCTTTTCGTGTATTGTATATATTACGAATGTGTACGAATGAATTGTAAAATGTACGAATTTGAACATTATTGATGGTGCTATAGAAATGACAAATAAATTTTGAAATTGTTTATCAATATACTCGCATAAAATTCATTGCATAAAATTGAGAAGCACTAGATTGCGTTGAGCGTGACAGTCGTGGTTTTCATATCGCTCCAATAGCAAAAAATTTAAATAATATATTTTTTTCAATTTTACGCGTATAATAGATTTTTATTTTAGTAAATATAAATAAATCGACAATTTTCTCATCGCATCCATATGAAGTTTTCGTGATAAAAATTAATTTTCAATGTTATTTCTATGATTTCGGTTGTTTCGGTTTACTGTAATGATGTTGTACGACTTGTTGTATACGACAAGTGTCATTCTGAAGCATATATGCTTATAAACACCGGCTTCATTATTTCAAATTTGATTTATTCTGTGTTTATTTGTGTATTTTGGTTTAATTAAAGATGATTAGAATTTATATTATAATTTGAAGTAAAATTTTAGTGCATTTGATCTTGATATTGCTATAGATTTTTGTTTCCGTTTCACATTGTCGCGGTTTTTGTCAGTGCTTGTGTTTACAGTTTGGCGCGTTCAATTGAATCACAGTGTTACGCATTTATTATTGCTTTGAACTTTATTGGTCGATCGTTGCCAAGTAAATTTTTGATAATATTATTATTAATGTGGCACTTTTTGTCGTTGTTGCGCATAATAAACAATTTTTTTTTGAATAATTTTTAATAATTCTCGATAATGTAAATAATCAAACGGTACTTTTCTATCGGTTATTTATAATATTCTTTAGTTTTAATTAATGATTCTAGTTAAAATGCAAGTTCTGAGCGCGGTTCAATATAACTTATCTCTTTCTTCGAATTAATTTTAGGTTTATTGGTGAGTTCGTTCCATTTTGTTTTTTTTTTTCTTTTGCTCATTGGTAGCGATTGATTTTCATGGTCAGTTGCGTTCGGCAAAATTATTGGTGATTTTTCTCAGGTGCAGTGTGGCTTAGCACGTCCCTCACCTTAAATTTACTTTGCTCGAAACAGTAATAATGAGCCTCGGACGAGGGGAGGCCACGGAGCTCGTCCTCCCCGGGACTTGACCGGAGCTCCACAGTTGACGACCGCTTTGAATATTGGAACAATAAATTTGAGAAGAGGTTTTGAGTTGAAGAAGCGAGAATTAGTCGGAGCAAATAGTTTCGGTTTAGACATTTTGGCTGTCAGCGACGTGCGTGTAAAAGGGCTGGTAGAAGAATCGCTAGGGAATTATCGATTGTATTTGTCAGGAGTTAAGTCTGGTAGAGCAAATTGGGGAGTGGGATTTTTGATTCATAACAGTTTGGAACAGTCAGTTGTGTGTCACAGATTTGTGAGTGAGAGAATGATGTGGATTTCATTCAAATTAGGCGGTGCAGTATATCGTTTCGTGTGTGTGTATTCCATGTGTGAAGGTGCAAATGCAGAAAAGATGAATGATTTTTATGGTGACTTGAATGATATTGTTTGTCGTAAGGGAAATGAAAACGTGATTTTGGTCGGGGATTTCAATGCTAGAGTAGATAATAGGGATAATCAGAATTTTGCAAACATTTTGGGTCATGGAGAAGACATGGAAACAAATGGTAACAGAAATTACTGGATCTTTGCCAGAGTTCAGACTTAGTCATCACAAATTCATTTTTTAAACACAAGAATATTCATATGTTTTCATGGGAAAACGATCGCCCTGGACAGAATCAGAAATCTCTTCTCGACTACGTGATTGTGGAGGATAGTCTGCGCAAAACAGTTATAGATACGCGTGTGTATAGAAGTTTTGGTTTGGATTCTGATCATTACTTAGTTGCAAGCAAACTGCGTATTCCCAAAGGAGTAACGAGTAAAAAGCAGAAGCCAACGAATAGAGTGAAAGTTAATGAATTGAAGATTGAGAATGTGGTGAATGCGTTTGTGGCTAGGTTAGAGGGAAAATTTGTAAATTTTCCCACTTGCACATGTGCAAGTCGAAATGAGTGAGACGTCTGATATCAATAGTGAATGGAATAGTTTTAAGAGTGCAATGTTTAGTGCAGCAAAAGAATGTTGTGGAATGCATGTAAATAAGAATGGTAAAAAGAAGACTGATTGGAGGAATGACGAAGTGCAGGAGGCAGTGAAAGAGAAGAGAGTACGATGGATACGTTGGATGCAAAGTCGGACAGTGGGGAACTTATATTTATACAGAGAACAAAAGAGATTAGTGAAGGAGTTGGTGAGAGAAGAGAAGGAGGGAGAGTGTGTAAAATTTGGAAAGGATTTAGAAGAAGCAGGGCAACAGAGGAATAAAGTTTTTTGGTCGAATGTCAAGAATATTCGTAATGGTGGTAAAAAACAGGCGCCAGGAGCCGTTTTAGATAAGGAGCTACTGATTGGTAGAAAAAATGTATTGAAGCGTTGGAGAGAATATTTCCAGGAAGTTTTGAATGTTGAAAACGTGACAGTAATGAATGAAAGCGAGATTGAAACTGTGAATGAAGTGCAAATGGGAAGAATAAGTATAGAAGAGATAGAATTGGCAGTTAGAAAACTGAGTTGGGGCAAAGCAGCAGGTGTAGATGAAATTAGGAATGAATATTTGATTTGTAGTGGAGCAGTAGGTGTTCGCTGGTTATATCGTTTGTTTAACCTGGCTTGGGATTCATCAGTGGTGCCGAAAGAATGGGGTGGAGCGGTTATCTCACCCCTCCATAAGAAAGGAAGTAATAGGGATTGCAACAACTACCGTGGAATTTCTCTATTGAGCGTTGTCGGAAAAGTTTATAGTGCAATTAGAAAAACGTACCAGAGCCATTGTCGAATCGCTCTTGGCCCGACCAAGCGGGCTTTGGACCGATGCGCGGATGTCCAGATCAAATTTTCTGCATGAGACAACTAATGGAGAAATTTCACGAGAGAAACAAGGACATGTATGTGTGTTGCGAAGATTTACAAAAGGCGTATGATTGTATACTGAGAGCTAATTTGTGGTCAGTACTGAATGAATACGGTGTGAATGGTCCCCTTCTGGGAGCAATTACGAGTTTGTACAGATGTAGCGAAGTGGCGGTGAAAGTGGATGGAGAGTTGAGTGAATGGTTTGAAGTGCGAAATGGTCTCCGACAGGGCTGTACTATTTCACCGCTTCTGTTTATTATTTATATGGATAAGTTGATCAAGGCAGCTAACGTAGTACTGGGGGGAAATATCATTTCTGCTCTAGCATACGCAGATGACCTAGTGATGTTTGGTGGTTCGGAAAAAGAACTTCAAAACAGCATTGGCGATTAAGAAACGGAAATATCTAGGCTGCATCTTCTCTGAGGATGGTAAACTGGATAGGGAATTTGAGCAGCGTAGAGTAAATGGTAACAAGGTTGTTGCACAGCTTAGATCGCATGTTTTTAATAAGCGCGAATTGAGTAAAGAGACGAAGCTGATGATTCATGGGTCAATCTTGAGACCAACTATCACGTATGGAAGCGAGAGCTGGGTCGATTCGAACAATTTAATTCATGGTTTGGAAGTGGCTGATATGAAAGTTTTGTGTATGATTTCGGGTGTTTCACGTACGGAATCAATGGGAGAACAGAATTAGGAATGAAAAAATACGTGAGGATTTGAATGTGGATTCGGTTGATGAGATAGCAAGAAAGTCTAGATTGAGATGGTTTGGTCATGTACAGCGTATAAATGAGTATCGTTTGCCAAAGTTAATTTTGAATGCTGTAGTGACTGCACCGAAAGGTAGAAGTAGACCGCGAAGAAGATATTTGGATTCTGTCAAGAACGATTTGAAAGAAAGAGGGTATGACTGGAATAGGGAAACTCAAGACCTGGCTCTCGACAGGCATGCTGGAGAAGAATTGTTGGAATACCACCATTACTAGACAGACCAGACGCTGAAGGGCATTAATGGTCCATAAATGATTTTGTTGTTGTTGTTCGCATAAAATTCAGGAATCTTAGTTTTTAAACCATTGACATTACATGAGAAAACTAAAACTTCTAACTTCATATCAATCTAATGAGTAACAAGTGTATTCAATAACGGTGAAACGGTTGAAACATCTCGAATGGTATCATATTCGGGAAGAACTGAGCGTGATTCATAAATTGATGATACTGTGCAGGGTTTGTGAATGGATGGTGATGAAGTTGATTCCAAAAAGGATAACCATTCAAGTTTGGTTGTGGTTGATTTTGTGACAAATATTGAATATAATGAGCAACGTGAGTTGACAGTCACAAAATTTGCAATCAAGTTGCATACACGTGAGTAGCGACACTCGTGTCCTTTTTTCATAATCACAATATCTGAAGTTATTTGTTTACATTTTTTTTTAAATGTGTTCATCGAACAATATGAAACCAAATCTCAAATTGTTATTCTTGTTTATATGCTCACGCAAAATCCAACAGGCAAAAACAAAAATAAATTTTGGAAATATGCAAATGTACCTTTTTTTGCTCTTGTTATAATGTTGATTTACCGAATTTACTTTGCCATCAAGATTTTCAATAATCATTTGCATATAAAATCAACTATGCATTGAACATTTAATAAGGGAGAGGGTTTAGTTATGAGACGGGTTTTGTTTTTTGGTCATAGATTTGCACTCCTTCAACAGAATCGAATGTTCTATACGCCGTTCGAAAGGTAATTTCAATACAAATAACTTTTGTTAAGAGAGCATAATGATTCAATAGACGAGAAAAAAATTATGGCTGAATTTCCGAGGATGTGATTTTTTTGAAAAAAAAAGTTAGTTTAGTTGTGAGACACTCACTAAAATCCACTGAGAATGAAAAATAAATTAAGAAAAACCCCATGAATATAGAAAATAAAAACTTTTATTCATTTTAATGGCCTCAGTGAACATTTTTATTCATCAAGTTCTTCATCATCATCATCTTGTTCATACAAATCGCTGTCGCAATGTTTGCAAGTGAAAAAACTTACACGCATATCGGCACACTTTAAATGAACAGGCCGCTTGCAAGTGTTGCTTTTGATGGAATTGGCAGTTGTCAACTTGTTGGGCAACAACTGCAAACAGATGAGGCAAAAATCTGCGTCTTCATCCGATGGTGGCGATGAGTTTGCCTTGAAACGCTTGGCCAGTGGTTTTTTCGGTGTTGTCTTTTTCGGTGTTTTTTTCTTTGCTGCTTTCTCCTTCAAAGCTGCAATGTTCTCTGGAGAAGTCAATTTGCCACACACAACTTTTGATGGCTTGAAGCAGCACATTAAAATCCTTTACTGGGGTGACGATGGATTTTTTTGGAGTTGAAATGACTAAAAATAAAAAAATATCAAAACATAAGCCAAAATTTTTTGTTCATGCATTAGGTCAATAAAAATTACGATATTTGACACTTGCAATACGCATCCAGTATGAAATTTTGTGAAAAATGAGTGTCTCATAACTAAACCACTACTGTGTCTCACAACCAAACCATGACGCCATTTTGTTCGATGCCAAAATTTTTTTTTTCCAACCACATATTGGTAAATTCCAATAATGTATCATAAAATTTAACAAAAATCATAAATTTTAATGTAATGCACTCACCTTTTTGAATTGATTCACACAAAAAAAAAATCACTTGGGAAAAAATATGAAAATGTTTTTTTTGCCGATTTTCGACACAATGTTCAGAGCTAAAACAAACAATGCGTGTATCCACTTTGGTGTATGCACAAAAACTAGCTCATGCCAGAACAATACTTTGACACTAGTCAGTGGCGCTATATCGATATTGCATGATGGAAAAAATCGACTGTCTCACAACTAAACCTGTCTCACAACTAAACCCTCTCCCTTATTATTTTCGATGTAAAACTCAAATCTTATCACTAAATTTTGTTTTTTCATTTTAATTTTTTTATCATAATTATGGAAAAAAAGTATAAGCGAAACAAAAGGAATAGAAAACGAAACGAATAAAAAAAAAAAAAAAAAAATGCCCAATGCGGGAATCGCGACGATGTCGAATGTCATTCTTTTAACATCATTACAAAAACAATTTTGTCCAGGTGCTGCACCCTATCAGAGTGCTTTGACTTTAATGGTATTTACATAATTTTGAGAAAATAATAAAACAATGCGAAACAATATGGGAAACACATTTTAACTATATTACAAAATTACATGAAATATCAATCGATATCAATTTTTGTTTTGATGCGTTTTAATGTTGATTTGCACGACACTCTCTTATTTACATTGAACACGGTCGTTATAGAACGACGGAACTTTGTCGTTGTAGAACGACCGATAACGACGAACATCTATCTGCTACCTGATTTCTTCAGTTTTTTTTATTTAATATGATAACGGAAAATCACGGAAAATTATAGATTTTAAAAGATTTTTATTTATTTATTGGGTGTATGCAAAGAAAATGTCGATTTTTTCGGTGAAAAGAAAATTTTATTTCATAACTAAATGAATGAGCACTTAAACCAATGTATTCTCCATCGTTAGCTATGACTTCACGCCATCTTTCAGGAAGTTTGTGGATTCCGCGTCGAAAGAATTCCTTATCTTTTGAAGCTACCCAGTCAGCGACCAATTTTTGTATTTCTTCAAAGTTTTTAAAGCGTACATCGGCCAGGTCAATTTGCATCGATCGAAACAAATAGTACTCTGAAGGGGCAAGGTCTGGAGAGTACGCGGGTTGATCAAGCTGATCCCAACCGAAGTGTTCTTTCTTTTTTTTTAACGATCTTTGCACGATAAGGCTTGGCATTATCATCGTGAAAAAAAACGTTGTCTTGTTTAGTCGCTATTCGTGGATGTTTCACCTTCAATGCTTGCTCCATTTTGATCAATTGTTGTTCGTAGCACTTACCATCAACCGTTTGGCCAGGTTTCAGTAGCTCATAATAGACGACACCTTCCTGATCCCACCAAATGCACAGCATAAGAACATGAAATCGGCACTGAATACATTTATCGCAGCACACCTATCGGAAAAAAAATAAAACTCTGTACAGTACAAAGCCATTTTCAGTTCTTGTCAACAAAATCATACCCAAATATAATGCTTATTCTACTTTCCACCAGATTTGTGACGATTTTTTTTGTCATTTGCTTATGTCTAAATACTTGTTATTGTTGTTGTTCATTTCATGGCCCTGGCACAGCATAACCTTCTGGCTATGAATTTCTCGTTTTGACTGCGAGGGTACTGGTTGGCCTGGATCAACATACGCTGCTTTACGCTTGGGATTGTCGTAATAGATCCATTTTTCATCGCCAGTAACGATTTGACTCTAAAAACTATGTTTTTTGTGCTCAGCAAGGTGTTTTTTGCATGTTTCGATTCTTGCTCTGAGTTGATTTTCGTTCAATTGATGTGGCACCCATTTTCCCAACTTTCGAATTTTTCCCATTGCATGTAAATGTCTAGAAATGGTTGCCTGATCAACTTGGAAATGGCGTTAACATTGCAAGTTTTTGTTGCGTTTGACATGAATTTTCATCCAATAATGCTTGCAAATCCGAATCTTCAATTTTTTTTGGATGACCTGGCCGTTCTTCATTTTCCAAGTCAAAATCACCACTTTTGAATCTCGCAAACCATCGTTCACAAATTTTTTGAGTTGAAGCATGTTCAGCGTAAGCTTCTACTAACAATCAATAACTTTCAGCAGCGGTTTTCTTCAAATGAAAGAAGGTTATTAAAGTTCCCCGCAAAACCACTTTCAGGCACGAATTTCGACATTTTTGAAGCAAAAAAAATCTTTGTTGTTTACACTTCAGTAAAATGACATATACTAAAATTTATAGCGTAATGACAGAAAAAAAAGGAAATGGCCGCGGTGTGCTCCGATGCACACAACGCTAGTTACGCCATCTGTTATCTAAATCGACATTTCTTTTGCATACACCCAATATTTGATTTCGTTTAATTTTTATTTCAAATGAAATGTGCGGATATGTGAAATGTAAACAAACGTAAACAATTCGAAACAAATTAAAAACCTAAATGTCGTTGTAGAACGACGACACTTTGTCGTTCTTGAACGACCGAGTAATACAAACATCTATCGCGATTATTATTCTCTTATTAGTTTTTTCAATTTTGTTTTTCATTTACTAAGAAGAAATAAATGATTTCAAAGGTATATCGCTTTAAATTATATTTATTTTTCCTCAAAAAAATAAACAAATTCAAGAATCTACAATAAAAAAACAATTCTACAATATTTTATCAGAATCTGGCGCTCTGATAGGTGTCGCTATTTTCAAAATGGCGGATATATTCTACGTGCTTGGGGAATCGAACCTTCATATATTTGTTTATGAGACTGACATGCTGTCCACTGCGCCATAACGGCTTTGCAGTATGTAACGATTTTGCTACATTATTAACACTTGGCATTGTTGTCTCACATATTATTTCATTATCGATCATTTCTATTACATTAAAACTATTGTCTTTCATACTTTTTTTCCATAATTATAATACAAAATTTAAAATAAAAATCAAAGTAGAGATTTGAGTTTTATATGGTAAATAATATTAAATGTTCAATGCATAGCTGATTTTGTATAGAAATGATTATCGAAAATCTTGATGGCAAAGTAAATTCGGTAAATCAACATTATAAGAAGAGCATAAAAAGTAAATTTGTTCATTTACAGCACTTATTTTTGGTTTTGCCTATTCGATTTTCATTGAGTATATAAACAAGAATAAGAATTTGAGATTTGCTTTCAAATTGTTCGGTGAACACATTTTGAAAAAATGTAAACAAATAATATGTCAGATATTATGATTATGAAAAAAGGACACAAGCGTCGCCACTTACAAAAAAATTTACATTGTAAGTATAGAGCGTAGAGTGACGTTGATAATGAGGATGTTGTTGACATGCTGTTAAGATCTTTAATATGATTGTTATTGTTGTTGTATATGAACATTATTCACATCGTTATTTCGAAAATTGCTATGAATTTTCCGATGGAAATTAACAAGGTTCAGGGTTATTATTATTTTTTCACAAATTTCGTTTGGTTTTATAGCTCTTATTTCGATGATTGGACGGATCATTTCTGCGAAAAATATTCTATTTAGTATTTGTTTTTTTATTTTTGCTACATAATTGAGATTTGTTTTCATTCACTTTAATGATTTTTTCCTATCTTTCATTATAAAAGGCTTCACACAGAAATCAGGAACCCAAATCTCAGGATTACAAATTATCCTTGAACATTCCTCCGTTAACGTCGAAACTTTACAAGAAACGAATTTACCTATATTTCTACTCCGTTTGTGAAAATTTAACATCTCAATGGAAAATGAATTTTGGTACTTTCAATGATAATTTTCCTTACATCATCTTGGTACCATATAAGTATGAATCATGTAAACTCCATTGAATGATTTTGGTACATACAACATTCAAGCTTTTCAAACCTTTAGCCGAGATGAAATATTTTTGCAATGATTGAATAAACCACCTTTGGCGAATGAACGCTGTAAAGTGCCGAATAATAATAATAACAATTGTAATTCCCAAATATATTGAAAACAAGGTAATATTATTACATTTCATGTAGTCTCCTTTATTAGATTGTTGTTTACAACAATCTAAAAAAACTACAGGACACTTACAAAGTGTGGTAACACACAGCGCGTCCTTGTGTAATAATGAGTCTTGGTTGAAACTCATGCATAGTTATTATTGTTGCAGATTTCAATCGAATTTGTTCATTACTAATATTATGTTGTCGTATCATTCAATAAATAAAATTAAATTAGCCATTGGACATATATTGGGCATTATTTGCGGTTTTCAACATAATATTTTCTAATAACAGATATAGACTGCGGTTTACTTGAATATAATTTCATGGGAGAATTTCCAAATGTTAGAAAGAGCAGTTATGTAATCTTATGTAATTAGTGATGATTCGAATTCACCGCTAGATAACATATATAAAATTGAATATCATTTGAATCTCAGTCGCTTTTCCTAAGTTATTTAAAACGGATAAAAAATGGAGGCATTCCCAATACATAAGAAAATATTCATATTGATGTGCATTTTGCCTAAGTCTAAAAATACAGAGCTGTGGAAAAAAATTTTGATTATATTTTTTGGAATCACTGTGTCAGTCAGTCTTTTGTGTGGTTTTCTAGCCAGCATTGTTTATGTTTGGAAATATTCAAACGTTAATTTGGAAGAGTCGGTAAAAACTGTGTTTCAAATCGCAGCTTATGCGAATGTGGTATATATGTTAATCATTGCATTTTTGAAACACGATCAAATACTACATGTTTTTAAGAAATTTCAACAGATTTATCAAATTAGTAAGATATTTATATATAATAATACTTTAGTATTCTCTTTATGTCGTCGCATGGGTTTATTACCATGTTTACTAGCTTGCTAGTGAAGACGTACTGACATAAATTTGAGTTTCGTAATAAATAAATGAATAATCAACTAAAACGTCAAAGATGAATGACGAAAATGTCAAAAAATATTTATAAAAACAAGACGTCTTACATCCGTAAGATGAACTTTTCCGCACTGAAAATCCAACGTATGAATTTTATCCAATTTCTAATCGGAATTCATTACATTTTATCTGAATAAAAGGTCTTACTTTGAGACGTAAGACGTACTTTTCCGCACTGGTGTTCACAGCATTTTACTTTTCCGAAAAATTGCACTTTTATATGGGGAAGTACCCAAAATAGGGCTTTTTCAGCATTTTCGTCAAAGGAAACTCATGTTCTTTTGCGAAAAAATATAGGTCTTCGAACACTGGAATATCGGTTCCATTGTTTGTTCGGTCCCGTGCAATTTCGAGTATATTTGTCGGTCATTTTCGGTTTACTTTAAACGGAGAAAGAGATATCATGTCTAATTCATCTTATTTTGGTTTCAAAAACGCATTTCCTCTACAAGTTCCCTTTCCAAGGAAAATATCATATTGGGAGTTCTCATTGAAACGTGCGCATTTGTTACTAACTTCAAATCTATTCAACCGTCATAAATTTTGACAGTGACAGCTATTGAATATTAAAGAGCATTAAAAAATCTAGTAAATTCCATCAAAGTGAACACAAGTTTGTATACACAAGTTTTTTATTGAATTGAAAATGTCGAATTTCGTGCCAACAAAACAACATTTGCGGGAAGCTTTGCTTTTGTTGTTTAATTCAAAGCGAAACGCAACACAAGCTCATGAATTTCTTTCTGAAGTTTATACAGAATATTCTCCAGAGATTAGAACATGTGAAATGTGGTTTGCACGTTTCAAAATTGGTGATATGGCAAAAAAATTGGGCGTGAGTTCATGTTGAAAGACGATTTTGCATGTCGGAAATGCTGCTTCAGTGCCACAAAAAAAGCATTTCTGCATCGTATTGTTACTGGCGATGAGAAGTGGATTCATTACGACAACACCAAGCAAAAAACTGCATATGTGAAGCGTGGCCAACCAGCACCATCGACATCAAAGCAAGATATCCATGGTTTCAAGGTAATGCTCTGCATATGGTGGGATCGAAGAGGTGTCGTGTACTATGAGCTACTAAACCCGAATGAAAGCATCACGGGAGATCGTTATCGACTACAACTGATGCGTTTGAGCTGAAAATTAGGCGAAAAACGTCCGGAATATGCTCTAAGACACAACAAAGTAATTTTGCAACATGACCACGCTCGGCCACATGATGCAAAGGTCGTCAAAACATACTTGGGGGTGTGGTGCTCCCCCAACCGCAAACGTTGATTCATTTTGTTAACGAAATAAAGGCTTATTTTGGATGAAAAATACGCACGTTTTAATGAGTACTCCCAATATAAAGTATTTATAGATACAACTATTTATCTAGATATTCATAGTATCTAGATACTTTATAATATCTAGATACTCTAAAGTATCTAAGATTCCAAAAATTTCATATAAAACTACTTTCAAAATTGTAAAATTAAACATTGAAGTCCATTCTTTGTTTGGCCAGATGAGATTTTCAGTGGGAAATTATACTTTTGTATGGGAAATTAAGTAAAAATGGCATTTTATAACGTTCGTAGTTCGAACAATTGTAAACTATAACACTATTGTTATATCGCAAAAACAGTTGAGTCTTTATATTCTACTGACGCCGAATTAATTGTTACTTTAACCGTAAATAGAAATGCTACGGTTCAAAATCTCCAAAATAAAGAATTGAGCGAATCGAAAATTCCTTACACAGAAGTAAAAATGAAATTTCAAGCATAATTGGTAAGTCATTTTTGGTTAACTTTTATCGTGCCATAACAGATAACATTTAACAGATATCGTGCCAAATTCATCTTATTTCGGTGTCAAAAATGCAAAAAAAATTTACAAATTTCCTTTCCAAAAAGATATCATAGTTTATTACTACTTTAGTAGAGTAAGTTGTTTTGGTTATGGAAAACGTAAAAAATATCATCAATATGTTGTGCGTAAAGGTAATCAGCCAACAAATTAAGAGCGCCCAAAAATATTTTTTCGCGGCTTGGTTCATTGGGACCTATATTTTTATCGCAAAAAAAAAAAGTGAGTTTTCTTTGACGAAAATGTCATAAGATACCTATTTTGCGTCCAGCTTTTCATATAAAAATATTTGTTGGTGCTCTTAATTGGTTTACCGATTACAATACGTACAAAATTTTGTATGCGGAAATGTGAAATTCCACTTTTGCTGACAGATTCACATTTTATAATATGAAAATAATCGAGGTGTTGAAGTTCTATTGTCAATACCTTCAATAGTCTTTGATTGATAAGTTGCATTGTGTTAAGCTTCAGACATTTTGAACCTCACAGCTTGCAATGGGTGTGAGTATATCATCAATATCATCTGGCATTACTATACTCAGCATTTGGATTGTATGTGCAAAAGATGGAATAAGGCTAGGCTGAATTTTAGAATTGATGGTAAGGTATGTGAGTTTAAGGTCCGATAATCATGACATATCAAGAATTTCGTTAGTTTGATAGTGTTGAAATTCGAACTTTTCCAAGCTAATGAAATTAGTTTTCAAACAGGAATCGAGTACATTTTTACCTTGTTTGAATCAGTGTTCGCAATCGGTGCCCGAACCCGACCGACCCTGAACCCCGAAAAACCCGAATAAAGTGAAAAATTTTGTTTTTTTCAACTTTGTATGAAGAATGTATGAAATTAATAGACAGAACGGTGTTCAAAGCAAAAGGAGAACAATGGTTTGTTTTCATTGGGTTTTCAATGATTTTTTTTTGCAGAAAAAAAAACAATAGAAATTATTTATTATTTTTCATTTGTATTCGAGTACAATTTTTTATGTATTTCTTAGGCCAAAATTTATTAAATCAAAAATTGATACATTCAATATGCCATATGTTTCTTTTTTAAATATGAAAACGGGGAAAAACATTGTTTTTTTGTTTTTAATGTAAATAATTTGTCATAATATTGGCATTTTCTTGTATGCTGCTGCTATATCACTTTGGCTTTTTCAGATTTTTGAAATTCTGCTAATTTTTCGGTTATTTCGGCAATTTCGGAGATTCGGTTTCGGGTACCTAAACTCCGACCTGACCGACTAGTCCCGACCCGACCCGAGAATTTTCGGGTCGGGTCGGATTCGGGTGGACTCAAATATTTTCGGTCGGGTTCGGGCAAATTTAAAAAATTTCGGTCGGGGTTCGGGTCAGTATTTCGCCCCGATTGCGAACACTGGTTTGAATAAAATCGAATATTCGAAAAATATACGTGAAAAATAATCGAACAAATGAACATTTTTTCAAATTTCCTAACAAACGAAAATTTCAAAAAATTTGACCGCTCTCGAACCAACACTACTACTGTTCGTTTAGACCTTCAATTGGACCGTGCCATTTGTCAGAATTTTCGCTCGCTGTTCGTGACTAGTTACTTGACGATTTTATCACATATTTTTGACATGATTGTTATTAATTTTGACTTTTTTGCCAACAATATTTTTACATCTTTTTCGACTATATTTGACGTTGTTGTATATTTTTTTCGTTTTCATTTTTAATGTTTTGATTAGATATTTGTGACATTTTTATCATCTCTTCTTAACGTTTTTGTTAATTTTTTGAGATTTTTGTACTTAATCCTTCTAAATTAATTTGCAGATGAGAGCGAAAATTCAATGCAGTATTTGATCAAAGCCAGTGAAGAAAGTGACAGAATTACAACATTTTTTATGCATTGCTCATTTGGATTTTTCATTTCTTCGATACTGATTGGATTAGTGCTTATTCTACATTGTTTTATTAAGTTTGGGCGTTTTAACCATGAATATCTTTTTTTGCCATATAATTACGTGTATGTTGTATTTAATTTCATTAATTTAACTATATTTTTAATGGAAGTTCTCACTTTGAATACAAATATTAGTGATCCATTTCGAAGAGATAATCTGTTTGGATGGTCTGCAGAATATCTTTTTCAAGTGATTTCTGGAACATCTTATCTTTTTGTCAGCACCATGTTTGCATCGTTTTTTATTTGTGTTTGTCTGCATCATCAAGCACTTTGCTATCAATTTCGTACCCTTTGTACAGAAAACATTGAAATTCAAAATTACGATTCAAAACTGAGTCAACTAATTCAGTTTCATTGTTCAACCAAAGAGTAAGTTTATATTCATAAACATTATTCAACCGTTTTGCTAAAATGAATTCGAAAATGAAGTCAATAATGTTTCAAATATTTCAGGATAATTTTTGAGACAGTAGATTTATTTTCTAGTTTTGTGGTAATTCAGCTAATTGGTGGAGTTGTTCACATCTCATCGTGTATCTTTCAGTTGGATTTGGTATTAAATAACTTCAATCTTGTTTTCACTATAAAATAATGAATAACTCGCATTTTAGGCGATGGAAAAACTCGGCCTTTTCTTTGTTATAGCGATGATATGTGTGGCTTGGAGTTCAACTAATACGTTTTTCTATTGCTTTTATGGAAACTTGACAACTGAAAATGTTGATAGAATTAGTGGTTGGTTATACGAATCAAATTGGTACGAACTGAAATGTATGCATCAGAAATGGTATATCATGATGATTGCAAATGCTCAACAACCACTCTTTTTTCATGGATTTGGTATAGCCAAATTGACTTTGGGAACCTATTCCAAGGTTTGATATTACAGAAACGATTCATAAACACAGTATAACTTCATTACATATTTTCAGATTATGCGTTCAGTAGCAAGTTATTATATGGCTTTTAAGGCAATAGCACAGTAATTAAATGCAAACGGATTGCTTGAAAAAAGTGCCACAATCTTGAAATTTGTTCTAAACAAAAATCTAGAATTACGATTATACGAATGTAACTATTTATATTTTTGACCTTGGCCATAAGTGTTGCCAGGTGCTATCTGACATATCCATCGTGAAGTTTAACATTTTAAGCATATTTGTACTCAGAACATTTTGTTATATGAGCGCTATTCATGTTGCCTATGACTATTTCGAAAATGAGTTTCAAAAAAGAAATTTTTTGAGAACTTATTAATTTATTTTAAAAGTCTCCCATAATATGACTTGCTAATTACGGCATCAGATGTGTATCGCCTATTGGTTTTTGGAATTTTTTCATTAGTCAAAGAAAATGAACCTTATTTTCTTGATGAAGAATGGCCTTAAGACGCTAGTTTGTTTTTCTTCATTTCACCGTTTACTTTTGCCATGCAAATTCCATTCAGAATTGAACGTAAAGTATGAATTAATAAAGCGGATGAACCCATTCTCATTGCCAGATACACCTACATATATTCAAAATATGAATCACTTAACCATTCCCATATAACTTTTTTTTTAATTTTTTGGTTGGTAGTGTTAAAATAACATTGTTCTAGTTGAAAAATTCAATGCGATGAAACGCAGGGCACGTAGTACCTACTACGTGCCCATTTGTACCTCCGAAGACACATTTTTGTGGCTACCGAAAGCACATTTGAACGCGTAGTACGTGCTCTGCGTTTCACTGCATTGGAAAAATTGAACAAACTTGAGACAGTCCGTTTTTACCTAATTCGATTATCAGGAATTCAGTGGTGATAGCCATTTTTCATAAATCATCACTTCATACAAAATTTTAAGAATAAGTAAGAATATTCATATTTTTGTCGCTTGATTAAATGGCATCAACGTTATTGGTTTATTGTCAGTGACAGACTGTTTCTTCTTACAACTAAGTCTTTGGCTCCAAAATTATACGAAATTTTGCGTACAGCGTACAATACACTCACATTACGACGCTCTAAAAATTGGTTTTTCGTGTTCTCTTAGGTTCAAAACGCCGAGAAAAAATATTTTTGGGTGCTCTTCATTTTTTGACCGATTACAATGTTGTGCGTAAACATAAAAATCGAGATAAAATTTTCACGAGTTAATTCCAATTTTTTTTCTGACCAGTACCATAATGTAAAATCTTTTTTTATTGGATTGAGCATCCCAAAAAACCCCCAAATACGAATTTTTACATCCTTACATCACGTAAAAGTTGGTCCATTCATTCACTAAATGTCAAAATATGTGGAGAAACTTAGTTTTTTCCCTATTTTTCACAGCTCTACAACTACCATCAACATTGGATCAAGGATGTAAAAAGTTGTATTTGGGGATGTCCAATAAAAATGCCCAATCCAATAAGAAAAACATTTTTTGAAAATCGAATTTACATTATGGTATGTTTACAGTTGAGACAAAATGTTCAACTCCCTCTCAACAGCACAAATTGTGGTCACATGACAAAACGTTCTATGTCGGAATATGCCAAAAAATGTCAAACTTTTCGGTGGAAATGTCAGATCACGCCTGGTAATACCTAAGCTTGCCAAGGCTAGACATATAAATATTAACCTACGAATTTATTATTGTCGAAATATTAAAATGAAACCAAAAAATCGCATTGGTTATTACAGAATCTCAATGAGAATAATTTTGCAATTTCCAAGTGGTTGTAATCATTGTGTCTCAATCACAATGGTTTTAAATATTATTTAATAAATAAATACATATGAATTATAAGTCTACTACCTGAGATTTTTCACCTTGCCCATATATGATTGTTAGTGTAATTGCTATAAGTGCCTGTCATCCATATAGTTCCAATACAAGTCAGTTACGTCAGTAGCATACCACCAAGGTATTCCATGGCCGCATCCACTAATATTACGGGCCCGTACTTGGAGCTGGTTTTTTGGGGCACGATGGGCTCCTCCGGGCCTCTAGTATATGGCACCAACACACCAATGCAATCGTGATGATTGCCCGCGTGAAAATGTCAATGGTCCGGAAATGAAATATTCCAAATCTGGCAAATTGTGTTTTTTAAAGTGCTTCGGTATTCATCAAGGTTCCAATGTGGATAGCACTGAAACGATTAAAATCGGTTTCCTTATGGCGTTACTGTCTTTGTCTCTTTGCCGCAAATTGCTTTTGTCTGCTGTACATATGAATTGTCGCCTACTGAACTAAAAAAACACCTGAAACCACCAAAAGCAACTCGTCCGGGATTTTCACGGCTGTCCGATCTTCTTCGGACGTCCGAATTTTGTCCGTCCGTCCGAATTTTTTCCAAAAATTTTCGGACGTCTGTTCGAACTGTCCGAACTTTTTTTGATGATATTTCTAATTTCATTACTACAAACACGTCGAAGCAATGGAAACAAATCAAACGCAAACAACGTCGAACTCTCCGAAACAACAGCGGCTAAAAGCAGTAACACCAAAGAAATCACCCGTAAAATCGAAGTCTCAATAAAAACATCAACCTCATCACGTTTTCATTCACTATTGAACATTTATTATCAAAATGTGCGTGGTTTACGATCAAAACAGAAACAATTTTTTGCAAACTCAACAACATGCGATTTTTCGATCATTGTTCTAACAGAAACTTGGCTTAACTCGTCTTTTTTCTCAGCTGAATATTTTGACAACACCTACATTGTGTATCGCACTGATCGCGAATATACTGGTTGATCACTTCAACTGGGTGGTGGAACATTAATAGCAGTTCAACACACTCTCTTATCATCAACGGTTACACTCAAAGGTTTCCACGACATTGAATACAATTGGGTTATTGTACGCTGCTTATATTCCACCTGCTTCATCATCTGATATTTATATGAAACATCTAAATGCAATCAAATGCATTCAGCTTGAACACTCGGACACCATTTATGTTCTGGGTGATTTCAACGTTCCAACTGTTGACTGGACCTTGGCGAATGAAAATTCGTGTGATGATTTAATCATTATGTTACCAGTGAACATCACTCCATTATTTGTTGCCGAATTCCTCCATGGAGTTCTTTGCTTGGGATACCCGTCGAATGTCTGGTAGAATGTCTTCACGTCAATATGGTTTTATAAAACATCGTTCAACAACAACCAACCTTTTTAATGAAGATCAATGAGTGCGACACATTTCAATGTTTGTTTAAGACTGATTTATTGAATATTAACTATACAAGTGTTTTCCGTCTTTCACACTTTGCCAGCGTATGCATTTAGCATGCGCGGGTGTGCGTTTTTTTTTGACGAATCGTCGTTCGCTTACTTATGCATGCGCTTCAGCCAAGGGGAAAATCACTCTGAAAAAGTAATTTTCAAAATTACTTCCACAATTACTGTTTTGCTAATTAGTTTTGCTATTACTTTTTTTTTTGCAATTACTTTCCATTTGGCGATTATTTTTGTACGTTTTCATACCAAATGCTTATAAAATGACATAAGTAATTGTCAAATAATAATAATTCCTTGGCTTCAGCGCATTCAGGTAAACGACCGACGATTTTACATTAAATGGTTTTACAATCAAGCTTACTACTACACCTTATGGAATTTGTACATTACTCTATATATAGAGTACATAGAGTATACCATTTATGAATGGTATAAATTCTTCAAATAGAGTTGACGTTTTATATCTTGACTTCAGCAAGGCCTTTGATAAAGTGAATCACACCGTATTTTTGAATAAATTATCAACGTTTCCAATTCCAAACAATGTCATCCTTTGGGTAAAATCATAATTATCAAATCGTAAACAATATTTGGAAATAGGAACCGTAAAATCCGCTGATTTCACTGTTAATTCGGGCGTATCATAGGGGAGCCATATCGGTCCAACGCTTCTTATACTGTTTCAAATGATGTCTTTCTATCCATGTTTGCCAAAGATGTCCGAATCACTAAAATAATAAATCATCAATCGGATGTCTTTCAACTTCAATCTGCAATTGCTGAGAAATTGGTGTGACACAAACGACTTGCATCTAAATCTCGACAAATGCTCAATTTTATCGCTTCATCGCGGTAGAAATCAAACACAACCGATATATTATTATGGTAATAATCAAATCGCAAATTGTATTGAACAACGCAACTTTGGTGTTCTCATTGATGACAGACTTAGTTTCATACCCCATTCTGACCTAGTCATTTCAAAATCAAGCTCCGCGCTGGGTCTTGTCAAACGTGCCTGTCGAGATATAGACGACAAATCAATATTAAGAGCAAACTATTCGGCATTTGTTCGATCAAATCTGAATGCGTGTGCAGTATGGCTAAATATTCCATTAACAAAGTTCACCATGATTGAAAGCATTCAAAGACAGTTCACAATGTATGCTCGCCGTGAATACCCAAATTCATTAAACAATTACCAAATTTCGTCGTATGATGACCGCCTTAATGCTTTAAACATGATAGGACTCAAACGTCGTAAAATTAATTTTGCTTTACTGTTTTTGTTTAGACTGTTCGGTTTTGTTTAGACTGTTTGTTGCTTACAGATAATAGCACACGTAAAGCAAAAATTAAAAGAGCGATTGATGTCGCTTTTCTTGTATATTTTACTTGTTTGGATAAACGTTATTCAATGCTTTGTAATGAATACGTCCCAGCAATTTCTCTCGAAATTAATAATTCATATTTGAAAAATTAAATATACGAAATCATACTTGATATTGAAATTGAGTCGTTGAAGTGATCAGCACTTTATGTCGCAATTTTCCTTCTTGGTTTAGCAGCGAGACGAATCACACTAAAATTGTTTAATTGATAAGTGAAGTATTAAAATAATTATTGCAAATAAAACGAGAGCATTTTTATTGATCAATGTGATTAAGATAGGAGATTCGATAACTATTTTCAAAGTAAAAAACCAATTCTATTGTGAATTGCAAATCGAACGGCCCAAATAATTCAGTGAATTGTTTCTCGCAAAATCGTATTGAATGAATTGATCAATTTGGGAAAACGCATTTGTATGTTGAAACCAAATCAACGAAATTGGATTTTGCTATAGATTGGATGTCAATTCACGTGTCGAACCAAAGTTAAACGTTGACCACACGTTGATAGAATTGACAAAAATTTATCCAATTTAGGGGGAAATTAATTCATTGGTATCCATCGGGATCGTCGGCTCAAATAAAGTGAATCATCTCTGGATCGTCGGCTAAAACAAGGTAGCGTGAACGGGAAAAATAGCCCATCGTCGTTCGAGGAAGATAGTTTCCGGACATTCATTGGTTAACAAGGTAAATTTCTTCAAAGAAGTTAAAATAACGAAACAGATTCCTCTTATCATAGAGCAAAGGTGGTCGGGGCATTTCACAGCAGTAGTAGCAATTCAGGAGAATTTGAAACATTTGTTTGATGCTCTGATTGAAATTAAAGACGATACAGTTTACAAATTCGATGCCACTGATACTTCTAAAGCTGTTGGAATGCTTGACACAATTACGAATAAAAATTTCATCTTTTTGGTTAAATTTGTATGCAAATTGCTTGGTGTGATTGAAACAGCTAAACAAATTGTACAGAGACTTGAAATTGGTTATAGACGAGCGATGCCCGTAATTCAAGCCGTTAAGGAAAGCATAAATGCCATGCATACGGATGTAGAATTTTTGTAAATTTTGAATATTTCGGAGAACAAATTGGATGATTTGAAATACAATCCAGTAAGACTGAGACCGCGACGAATTCGATGTCGGTCATCACGCTTGAGCGAGTCCGTGGTAATGTCAACGATTGGAGAAGATGATGTTCCAGATGATCTATAAGAACCTCTGAAGCGAGTTTATTTTCACATAATTGATACCATCATCTCAGAAATGGATGATCGCTTTGAATGAAACAATGAGGTCCTGAATGCGGTTGAAGCAGCCGGCGACTTACTAAAAGACAATTTTGATTACAATTTTTTGAAACCATTGACGAAGGAACTAGGTTTGCTGTTACCATCCCGAGATGAAATGAATGTAGCAAAAGTCTTATTACTGACACGAAAAAGTTTACCTGAATGGCAAGGCAAGAGCATCTTACAGATACTGCACCCATCAAAGGATGGATTTGAAAATACATATCGTCTCTTTGAGACGTTTGAAACGTTTGGCGCCTAAACAGCAACAAATGAATCTTCATTTACAGCGCTTTCGAGAATCGACACAATCCAGCGGAAATCAATGACCGATCAACGGCCACGTGATCTTGCATTCCTTTCATTTGAAAAGAAAAGATTGAACTCGTTAGATAAGGATGTTATTTTGCGTGTTTTTCGAAAAAAACCGGAAAATTCAACTATTTTGATTCTAATTATCGATCTTTCGAAAATACACGAAGTGTATAGCAAATAAATAGATACGATGAATAAACATGTTTGTAGCACTCTATATTTTGCCTTTAATTTGAAAAAATTCTCAACTCACCCGAAAAATTCTGAGCTCACCCAAACATTCTGAGTTGGTTACGGCCGTGGTTTCACTCTGTAGTGTCAGAGAGATAACTTTTGATACCCTGAACTTTGTTCCACAGTGTTGTTATATCGGCACAAGACATTTCTCCCCACATCTTAAAATTAACAAGGTGTTAAAACTGGTTCATAGCCGTTTTCAGGTTGTCTTCTTGTGATCTAGCTTGCTGCCCGTATTTGTGTGAAATTAGGTACTTTTCGCGTATTTTTTGTTTTTTCATAATAAAAATTGTTAGGATATTAGTATTCATTTCTAATGTAAATTGGGTCACTAAATCCGAATCTGGTGTTGAAATTACTCTAGAAGACAAAAACACGTAAATGTTTTGACAATAATCACTAATAGTAAATAAATGCTTGAACAATGAACATATATTTAGAATTCTATAGAATTATTGGTTATGTAGTTTTCTCAAGTGAAGATGAATCTTTGGATGTCTTAATATCGATGTCAAAAATACAACGATTATTGTCAGAAAAGTGTAATTCGATATCTTTCAAGGAACGATTCTCTGTTTCGGGTAACATGAATAGCATCAGAATGAATCTGAAAAAGAAATTCAAATTCAATACAGTAAGGCGCCAAGAAACAATAACATATATATATAAATATTATCAGTGGCGGCAAAGAATTAAAATTTATTTAAAAAAATAAGTAAAATTATTTGGAACATAGGGTTACCCAAAAACACCAATGATACCATAAAAACAACAAACTCCAGGCAGAGAAAGCCACTTTTCCAAATCATAATATGTTTTGGCTGCAATGAATGCAAAGAGTTGATTTTCAGCTCCAGCCAGACCACAATAGAATGACCGTGACCTATGTAAGTTTATTGTTGAATATAATTATGATTTTCTAATTATAACTGTGTACTCACTTGAAAGGAAAAATTTCGCTTAGCATAATGTATGGAACAGATGAAACACCAACTGATACACAGAATTGCATTATAAGAAACATGGATAAAGCGAAATAGCTATAATTTCCAACAGTTTCTCGTATTAATTTTAAATCGTGCACCGAAGTTGCATCCATTGACTTCCAGCCCAAGGGAAATAAAACCCATCCATAGACACCTGAAAATTTGTTTAAAATTTTTTTGTAAGAATCTGTTTTGAAATTAAAATACATGCTTTTTTACTAGTTGATACAAAAAAATTGTTTAAAAAATATTTTACCAAGTCCGAAAGTACTGACGAAATTTCCAACCATAGAATAAAGATAAATCTTCCTCTTTCCCA
Source organism: Resseliella maxima (assembly GCA_029041755.1). NCBI lineage: Eukaryota > Metazoa > Arthropoda > Insecta > Diptera > Cecidomyiidae > Resseliella > Resseliella maxima. Next base: position 91,610 of record JAQOWM010000792.1, read on the forward strand.
ATGGTCGAATCGTAAATACAATACAAATGTTTGCTAATATTCCAAGAATGCCAAGAATTATTGTCGTGAAATTTGCATCAAGTGATATTCCATGAGCATTAAGAATCAGTACAATATATGAACGCATTGCAAACATTCCAGAAAACTGCATTAGCAAAAAAAGAACAGTAACCAAAACAAATGGCTTTAATGTTCGTTTTTTAGTCATATCTTTGAATTTGTTTAGTAATGTTGGTGGAGGATGATCACATTTTTTTCCAGTTTTTTCACAATTTGAACATGTCACCGACAATTCACTGATTTGTTTCAATTGGTTAAATTCTGCAGAAATACTTTCAGTTGAAACCCAGCCGCGTAACACTTGCAATGATTTTTGTGCCTCTTCTGAACGTTGTTTTGAAAGAAGCCAAATTGGAGCCTCGGGAATCTTTAAAAACATGAAAGCATGTCAAAACAAAACTATTTTAGTAGTACTATAGACAACAAAAAATTAGTGTAATATTTTTGCTTTGGAGCTAAATTATTCATATTTTGACGTTTGTAGCTGACAGGTCAGAAAAAATTTGCGCTCTTGCTATTCATTGTGATTTTATTGAACTATTATTTAATTTTGAGTCGAAAAATTTACTTTTTTTTATGTGTGTTTTCTTGTGTTTTGCACGAATTTGATTTAGTTTTAATTAGTTCTAATCTTTTTGCTATTTTTTTTGCTTATTTTATATCGTTTCGTCTGATTGAGTGTGGTTACGTTCACTGTTTCTGTTTTCAACCGTACCGAGGAATTTTCCCATGCTCTATCGGATTGCTAATTTGATAAATATTGGTAAGAATTGAAATGATTAGAAAAGAAACATACGTCGACGACGTAACGTCCGGCGGCGACTCAATCAAATAAATAGTCGACTTAACAAATCAATTAATACAAATGCTTCGAAGCGGAGGTTTCGAATTACGTAAATGGGCAAGCAGTTCAACTGAAATTCTTAAACACATTCCATCTGCATATTGCAATACGAACACAACATGTTTATTCAATGCAAACGATGAAGTTAAAGCACTTGGTTTATATTGGTCGACTGAACGAGACTCATCATTATAAAACCAATTTTACGATTCACCAGTCAGATTTCACCAAGCGAACAGTTTTGTCATTAATTGCTCGTCTGTTCGATCCACTCGGTTGGCTCAATCCGTTTGTCACCAAAGCTAAATTGTTTCTTAATCAACTGTGGGAAGCCAATTTGGAGTGGGACGATTTATTACCATCGAATTTCAAAACCGAATGGGAAGAAATCATTCAACAATATCAATATATCGGTCATGTGCAATTGTCTCGATGGATTTATACAATCAATGAGATAGCTCAAATAAGGCATACTCAACCGTTTTTTTTTTTTCGAACGATAAATTCCTCGAATGCCATTCACGTCAATTTATTCATGGCAAAAAGCAAGTTAACGCCAATTCGTAAACCAATAACTATTCCTAGATCAGAACTTTGTGGGGCTGTTTTAGCAGTCAAATTACTCGATTTCATAAAAATTAATTTCCGATTGGATCATTCATCAAATTTTTATGTGGACAGATTCCTCAATCGTTCTATCATGGATTCGTGGTGACCCAAACCGATGTTCTACCTTTGTATCAAATCGAATTCATAAAATACTTTCATCGACAAAAATCGATCAGTGGAGACACGTTATTTCAAAAGATAACGCAGCAGATTGCTACAGTCGTGGGTTTTCCATAAATCAATTAATTGATTCAAAACTTTGGTGGAACGGGCTCACTTGGTTATTATTGTCATCAGAACATTGGCCAAAATCCCCATTCAATGTCATCGATGATGACCGAACTGAATTGCGTGCACAATACAAATCGATCAATGCAACAATCAATGAAATCTCTCCAATTGACTCAACTTAAAACCGATTTTCAAATTTCAACCGATTACGATACAGTTTTGCATATATTCAACGTTATGTACAGGCATTACGCAATGCTATCAAATCTAAAAATTCTAAGTCATCGATTCCAACAGATTCAATTCATAATTTAATCAATGAAATTCCACCTATTACAGTAGCTGAATTAGAACAAGCCGAATTATCAATCATTCGATGGATACAAAATGAGAATTTTGCTGCGGAATTTAATGTTTTACGCAAAAATCAATCGATTTCAACATCAAGCAAATTTATCGCCTAAACCCATTCATCGATTCAAATGAAATTTTGCGAGTGAATGGCCGTCTACAAAATGCATTCATTCTATATCAAGCAAAGCACCCAATTATCATTCCATCAAAACATCGTATATCGCGATTGTGTGTCGTGATTTCGTATGTTTTTCTGTATTTTATATGGAGAGAACAGCATAAGAGAAATGCCGTGTGTATGTATTGGTAATTAACACTTCTGGTTGTCCATGTGAATTGTGTGGCAAACAGAGTCGATAATCACCAATATATGCGTGTTATATATCACTTTTGTAATGTTGTTCATTTCGCATGAAATACAGCTAGCACAAAAAATATTTGAGTGTGTAAATATTGTTGATCAACAACTCTGCTTGGCATACAATTTATACGGCCAAGCAAATGCGTTCATTACCAATACATGCGCACTGCATTTCATTTATGCTGTTCTTCTCATATTAAATACAGAACAATAGACAAAATGACAACATACAATGACATTATTGTGAAATAGCTTCAAAGCTTCAATGTTTCGAAATAATTATCCTCGCGACTTTGGGATGACGCCACCGAAAGCTCCAGCGTACCACTAGTTCGCTACCAACCCACCTTGTCAACGACACATCCAGACCATTTTCAGCAACTATTTACTACGCCGGCCCTTATGATATAAGAGTGGCAAAGGGTAGAGGTCACAAATCGTGAAAGGGATATGTCGCAGTTTTTACCTGCATGGCGACTAAAGCCGTACACTTGGAAGTGGCTGATGATCTCACCACTCAAACATTTTTACATGCTTTCGACAGATTTATTGCCCATCGAGGCATTTGCCATGATGTTTATAGCGATTGTGGCACAAATTTCATAGGTGCTGGAAATGACATCAAACGATCACAAAAGGAATTTCAGTAACTGATTGAACAAGAAGTATTACCACATTTAAACAAAAAAGGTATTCAGTGGCACTTCAGTCCACTGGATGCACCATATTTTAATGGTTTGGCTGAAACTGCAGTCAAATCAATGAAATATCATTTATCCAGAGTCATTGGTCAAATGAAGCTTACTTTCGAAGAATTTTCAAGAATTTTAGCACGCATTGAATTGCTCTTAAATTCTCGACCAATTTCGCCAGTCAGTGACAATCCGAATGATTTTACAGCTATAACGCCGAGTCATTTTCTGATAGGCGATTCGCTGCTAGCTAGACCTCAACCGTTAACTACAGAGAATCCAGTTAAGCGCTATCAACTTTTGGAAAAATTAGTTCAACATTTTTGGCAGCGTTTTCGTAATGACATTCTATCAACAGAACAAAATGGCATGATAAAAAACCAAATTTAAAGTTGAATATCGTTATCATCAAAGATGATTGATTTCCAGTTAACCAATGGCCATTAGGTCGTGTCATCGATTTGCACCCTGGCAAAGACAATTTGATTCGAGTTGTATCGGTTCGTACTTCTCATGGCATGCTCAAAAGACCGATCACAAAATTGTGTGTATTACCTACACCAAGCTATGTTGTCTAATTTGCGATTTAGTCACTTTCTCTTTCAGTTATTCAACGCTTGAATCCTCATTAATTGATTAATTTAATTAATTAATTTTTTTTTCTCGAATTAGCGGTTCATTTACTCAATACTTATCTTTAAATCAAATCAAATCATTTATTCTTGATCAATACAAACATAATTTTCATTCATTATTTACTCAAAAGATGAAATGACTGTGGTCATATAAAGAATTTGAATTTGTTATTTTTTTTCTTTATTTGATGTATTGAATGTATTCCATCGATTTGCTTCATTTAATGTATTAACTTTATTAATTCAAGTTGATTTCATTTAATTGTATTTAATTGTATTTAATTGTATTTAATTTAATTTAATTTAATTTATTAACAAAATTAATTTGTCATTTGCCGGGAGCATGTTTAGTACGCACAAGTCAATACCAACAAGTGAAATGATACACATCGATTGACAGATGACAGTTTATATTTCAATAAAGATTCATTGCTCATAACCGCAAGAGATTTTAAAAATCGCTCCACCCTATTATGCAGCGACAATTGCGAACACTCCTGAAGATGATTTGGTTGTTGAACGATTTCAGAATGTGATAAAAGTCATGGTTTGGTGTGCCGTTTCGGCCGACCATAAATTTCTCCTCGTTGAATCGGTGTTAAAATCGATTGTAAGATTAAATACGTCCGTTTTTGGCTTACACACAAAAAACGTTTGGGGTATGTTCATGATATTCATTGGTGACAATACATGTTTACCACAGTTGTATTTGACTCTACCACATGCAACGTAATAAATGTGACATAGTATTAGTTTGACAGCAATACTTTTTCACAATGAGTCTGTTCGACATGCGCACATATTTATAAAAACTTGCATGTGGTAGAATCAGATACAACTGTGGTAAACATATATTGTCACCAATGAATATCATGAACATACCCCAAATGTTTTTTGTGTGTAAAGGTAGCGCAAAATAGTTTTTCGCGAATGATGCAGATAGCATTTGTGGGACTGGATGCGAACATGGATTTGTTTATATCGACGATGTAATAGTGTTGGATAGAAATGAATCTGATCATATTAGGACTTGTATTAGGAACATAAAGACAGTTTTCGAGGTTTTTAGGCCAGACGATAGCAAAAACGAGGTTTTAATAAATTACCCAGTATTAAAAAACGCCGATGAAACAAAAAGGTTTGTAGCATTCTGTAACTATTACAGAAGATTCATAAGAAATTTTGCACAAATAGCAAAACGAATTAACGAAAAAACATTCGAATGGAGCACTAGAACACAGGCAGCATTCGATAGGTTAAAATATTGTTTACTTAGTCCTAATATTTTAGCATATCCAGATTTAAGTAAGGAATTTATTTTAACAGTAGATGCATCAAAATTAGGTTGTGGTGCAGGATTGAGTCAGATTAATCCGGCAGAGTCAAGAAAAAGTACAACAGAACAGGAACTCATAGCTATACATTATGTTCATTACTTTGATCCATACTTAAGGGGACGACACTTCACTATTAACACAAATCATAAAGCATTAGTTTAGCTGTTTAGACTAAGGAACCCTAGATGTAGACTTACAATACTAAGAGTAAATTTAGAAGAATACGATTTTTCAGTACAACACATCTCTGAAAAATCAAACGTCGTAGCGGACGCGCTATCACGAATAACAATAAACGAATTGAAAAACACTCCACAGGACATAGAAAACTCAGATCCAGAAAGATACGTTTACGTTATCACAAGATCAATGAGTAAAAAATTAGAAAAATAAAAAGAAGATAAAGTGTAGCAATATTCGGCATGTATCTTACATTGCGCTCATATGCCACATATTATTACACACTTTGTTCATCTTATATTTCATTTTCCCTTCTTTTACCTTCCTTTATTAGCCTTTGTTTGGTATTACTCAGATCGCATCCTCTATGCATACCATTTATTCTTTATTACTCTTGTCTATTTGGCTCTGGGGTAATAATCCAGGTAAAACCCATACTTCGTTTTCGAAGTATTAATCAATGGGCTATTGACAAAGGGATGCAACCGAACTGTCAAACTGTGAAGTATCGATTACGCGTCTGTCATTTTACTACGCTACCTGCTATAAGTACACATAAGTACATACATTCCGTATTTTCATTAAACATTTTTTTATATTTTTTAAAAATATACGCAGTACATTAATAGCTAAAAACTTATTTATTCGAACATAATTTCGGTTTTAGCTTCTTGAAAATAAAAGGATGAAAATAAACATATTTTTTTAAAATATTCACTAACACGTTTCATGTTGTTTATTGACAAAGTGAGGTTAGGTGTCTACTGATTTCATTTGTATTTTATAAAATTTTCTGTAGTTTTTAATTTTAATAGCGATGGAATAATTCCAATATTTAATTTATTAACCAAATTTGAAAACAATTGATCAAGAATGGTTAAAAACTTTTGATTTAATCTTTCGATTATTGGCAAATAATTTTTGGTTTGTGTTTCAGGAGCCGAACTCATATTCAGACCTAAATAGATATCTATTGAGCAATGTAGACAAATATTTTAATTCACGATACTAGACTTTAACGATTCTATAGATTTGGCTCCTGAAACACAATAAGATAATACCATCGAAATTTACTTTTAAAAAAGAATTTGATCCTCACAATATGATACAATTTTTGCGCGCCCAACATAACAAAATGTGCATTCGGTAGAACATAAATGTGCGTTCAGATATACGACATAGACCGTCACTATAGGATGTGTTCAACACATGAACAATTGTCAAATACATAACAATACACAATACACAATACGATTAACATAGCACAGAGGTAAAACGAAAATAGCTGTGTTTCAGGAGCCAAAAATCTCAAACACTTTTCGTGATGTTGTTTATTGAATTAAATTAAAATACAATAAATATGGTAAATTTAAATTTGTCTGAAGCCCTAAGAACAATTAATTTATTAGTATTGTAATATCTGTTTATGTTGCTTGTGTAATAATTATGTGAATACATTGAAATAATATGTTACCAATTTTAATTAAAATTTCCAACACAAAAGTAAGTCGAGTATGAAATTCAAAAAATCATTTAAAGCATAACTTGAATACGCGTAGTTGATTCGCACTTAAGACTGTCAGACGTGTATTTAATGTATACTTATTTCTGACAGACGCGTAGTTATTTTGGGTTGCATCGCTTTGGCTATTGAACATTTTATGGCTGTCATAAATTGTTTCCGTTCGATCCTTTTCCATCGGATCTTCTTTGTTCTTATTTACATTTACTATTTCTTAATTGCACCAACGTTCGTCTTCTAGTTTTCGGGTTTAATTACCTTTCGAAGCCGTTGTGCATCTTTTCGGTTTCTTAAATGAAACATGCACGTGTGCAATTAAGTTGGGTTTTCGGGAAATTCCCTTGCACAGTACCTTCTGTTCTTGACTTTGAATGTACTTAAAGTCAATTTCTAGCCGTATAAAACATTCGGCTCTTTCCTTTCGAAGAGTACTTAGATGACCTAAATGTTCATTGGTTATTGGAAAGATTGGAGGAGGTTTGATGAATCAATAACTTTATTTTGTAGTTTAGAAATTCGAATTCAGTGTTATACATCTTTATGTGAGTTCAGTTCATAATTTGACTCCGATGCATTCAGTCGTTTAAATTCAAAAATAAAAATTATTTCCAAGACTTAATAAAATTCAATTAAATATAGAAGAAAATACTAAGAGTTTTATTTAATCTAAAAAATAAATAATCATTCGCCGAATAATTCTACAAAAGAAAAAGAATTAAAAGAATTTTTTGAGCGCAAAGTCAAATTTGTCAAACTGTCAAACCGAAAACTGAGTTTTGAATTTATTTCCAATAAAGAAAAATGTATGTGCTATTGCTAATTTCCGATTCCTGTACTTGTATTGCATTTGGTTTTTACTCCGTTATTCTGTGTGTGTCGTGTGCAAAATTGAATTGTTTTCAAAAAAAATAGAGAAATTTTTTTTTTGATTTGAATTTATTTATGAAAATGTAAAAAATGATTTGAATGAAAGACGGTATGACTGGAATAGGGAAACTGAAGACCTGGCTCTCGATAGGGTATGTTGGAGGAGAATTGTTATTGGCCGACCATTACAAAACAGACCAGACGCTGAAAGGCATTAATGGTCTTTAAATGATTGTTGTTGTTGAATTTATTGGTGAATCACTTCGCAAGTTTTGTATAAAACCAATACAAATAAGTCTATGCACAAACAATATTGTAAACATGTAAATACATGTAGACAACGACAAGAAGAGAACAAAAAAGAGACACACAACAAATAAAATTGCAGTGAAAAGAACGTAGCAAAGAAATACAAATACACAACATAACTGAAAATTTCACACTGAGTAGAGCACGCAATGATGTTGTTCTTCTTATTTTCAGACTAACGGAAAAATGTCTAAGGCAATGTGCGGCGCACACGGAAAAATAAATATTTGTGCGTCGCACACTTGGATTTGCGTGCTCTACTGAATTTGTGCGTGCACATTGTGTCTATGTTATTGTTGTTATATAATACAGCAATTTCTATTGATGCAACAATTTTAACTGTGCAATAATTGCATGAAAATGGGAAAAACTATAGATCGATTTGAATGAAATTTCGTCATTTTTCTCATCGGCAAAGCGAGAAAAATCGGTCTTTGGTTTTTACCCATTTTCATGCAATGATGCGTAGTAAAAATTGTTGACACAACAGAACAAGCATTAACAAGCAAAGCTCAGATTACCAGTTAGCTAGCTAAGTATTACCACTTAGTTCCCGAACATTTTTATTACCCGGAACTTTTCTGGATAACATTTACACTCTCAACTCTCAACTGTTTACATACTAAGACGGCAACATCTCAGCTGCCGTTGATGCTGTGAAAGAGTGTATATTTATGCTGTTGTGTGAGTGTGTATATTTCGTGTGAGTGTGTATTGCTTGTGGTGTGTATCGCTTCTAAGAAAATCTTTCTCACAGCTAAATGTTCATGCAATATCTTATATACGCTGGTGGAACTAATACTACACTCTTGTTGTGATAATCCACGTTGAAAGTCATAATAAATCATGGCACGTGTGAGCAAATTTGTACAGTCACACTGATGTAAAGAGTATATTGAATGAATGTCATAGAGAGTGAGTGACTTGCGTATGTAGTAGTAAAACATTGTATATCCGTCAGCTGACGTACATCAGCCAATGAGCGTCAACCTATTGAACGTACTTATGTATTGGTAAACATCGATTGTATGGATGTTTGATTTACCCATGTGTGGCAATGCTTTGTATATTCATTCCGTATTGTATTCGGTCTTCTTGTTTTAACCGTCGCCCACGTTGGACGTAAGTTTACAATAAAGAAAAAATTAAAATTAAAATCAAAAATTATTTTACTTTATTTTGGCCATCACACACGAAAATTTTCGCGTGTCAATTCCATTTTTTTCACCGAGATAAATTTTCCACTTCACTGTAAACAACACAAATGATGCTTTTATGTCAAAACGTTCGAAGATGGTTACCATCAAAAATTTCAAACTTTACGATGGAGAGTCTCCATTGGAGACATCAGATTTCATCGGGCAACACTCAGTGCCACAGCCGAAACTAAAAATAAATAGTTACCTACGTAACATTAATGCAAAGTTATACTGAAAGTGTAGCGACATCTTTCAATTCAATACGAAGTTTAGTTTGATTTGAAAAAACGAATTAAAATGTCAGGAGTCAAAGCGCGTATGCTATTTTTTTTGACAGGCACGAAGAATTTTATTTTTGTGTTTTTATTTCGATTAGAAAATCTAAAAAATTTCGATTTCCTCGATTATTTTTATCCACTTCATCCAAAATACTACGCGCTCTATCTACGCTATGAAAATTACATAACGTAGCATACTACGCGTCTCATAATATTTGCATGGCATTGCACACCTCTTTCGAGGGTTTTTTCGATACATCACATTCATCGAAATAAAACAATTGTAAATCTGAACAACAAAAACGTTCATTAACTCCAGCTTGACAAACATGTTCATGTTGTTCCATATTCAAAAATGGTTTGACAAAGCGTAGGAATTGGCAAATTAGTCTTTGGATCACATTTTGTTCGCCACTTCAAAGCAATTGTCCTTTCTACGGGTTCAACATAATTCACATTTTTTAGTATGGTTATATTTCGCTTAGGTTTATTCACTTTGTCGTCAACAAATAACTGTCTTTCTTCTATTTCGGTTTGAATAATATGCGCACATACCTCACCTAATTTCGCGTCTACTGCGGCAATAGTTTAAAGTACTACGGTAAATCCGAAATGCGCATGGTAAAATGGATGTGAATAGATTTGGAATATGGACATTGAAGTAAATTATTACTATAAAGCTATTACCCTAATTTTTTTTTGTTATGTGTATTGGTGTTTGAAGAATGTTGTTAGTCAATCAATAAATGACAAAAACCAATGATATAGATTTTTTTTTCCGAAATAATGTACAATATGTGGCGTAAAATACTCACAAAAAATGCTGTCAATATATTTAGCACTGGAATAACTGCACAGATATAAGACACTTGACGCCACGAAACGAAAGATCCAAGAAGATAAATCATGAATATTCCAGCTGTTGATGATATGCCCGAGAATGCGCTTAAAACACCCCGCGTTGATGGTTCACTTCAAAACATTCATATAATTTCAATTTTAGTTTTTTATTTAAATTTTCAAATAATACATCTAGCTTTTAAATTATGAACGTACTATTATAAGAATGGTCATTCTTTAAAGTCATACCTTATTTCACTGATGTATGTTATTGAACTTGTGAGGCCAATCCCAATTCCAAGAATTCCGAATGCAATATAAGTCATTAATTTTGATTTTACGTTTGGCAGCATAATCCATGCAATAGTCGGAATCACATTAATTATTATTATGGCATTTTTTCTCCCTAAAAATTCGGTTATAAATCCAGAAAAAAGATTCCCGATCGGCTGTACCATAAACAATATACTTGCTAGAGATCAAAAAAAGTAAAATTATTTCTCGTTATTTTTAAATTTTTCTATATACAATACCAAGCCATGAAGCATCGTCTGATGTCATATGTAAAAATTCGTCTGGGTTCAAGCTGCTACTTATGCCAATCACAGATGGAACTACGATAGATGGAATGGCTAATACTAAACCAGTATTCCAACTGAATAAAAATTGTGCAAAACTAAATAGAAACTTAATGTAAATAAGATGAAATAAAATAGTCAATTTAAATTAAATTGTTTTGATTTTTTAATATAAAAGGCTTAATTTTTAAGATTTATGGTTGGGGGGAGGGGGTTTATTCACATTTGAACTCATAATTTCTATCCATTTTAGATTTCAGAACGCAAAATATTTTGCTGAAAATGAGGAAAAATTTAATTTTAAATAGAATCAATAAATCTTGTCCAGTTTTTTCTTCATTAATTTTGATTGAATTTTTTGGAAATTTGCCAGTTATTAATTCACATCACCGTTGATGCTTAAAAATGCTGTTTTAGATATAATTCCTTGTATTAATTCATGAAGTATACATGTTTCAATTACATTAACATATATTCAATCAATTACATTAACAAAGACATGCACGTGAATATTTTTTGTGTCGTCAAGTATTTGGAAAGAGATAATAACAGCAATGGTATTCTTTTGAATTCTACGTAGTAGCTTAGAATTCATTCTAATGAATCTTTCCATATATTCGAATATATAAAGCAAATAAAGCTTACCTGTGGCATAATTCGACGATATTTGCTAACTTGGTGAGGAGCATTTGTTAGGTCAAAACTGTTTCCACAATGTAAAATATTCCAAAAATTGATTTGCATTTTTCAGGCTAATAGGAGACAAAAAAGGAAATCGTGTGTAATATAAATATTTCTGAAATAAAACTTATTAATAATTTTTCAGTATATAAGCAAACTACACGTAATAGATGTTTATTGTTGACGAAGAAAATACAAAAACAAATCAAGAATAAACACAAGTAGTGGCGAGGTATAGAGCCTTGGACCGAAAAAAAACAAGATATCTTATATCTGTAAGATGAACTTTTCTACATTGAAAATCCAGCGCATACAATTTATGAAATTTCTGTTACGAATTCGTTACATTTTATCTTAAAATAACATGTTTTAAGTTTTTCCCTAATCAAAACAACTTTTCCTCTAACTAAAGTAGTCCCATCTCCATTTAACGGATCCACTATGCGGTCATCATCGATGGCTGAAAATTTAATTGTTTCTTTTCCTGAACTATCCTATCAATTCAGCATCATCAGATTTTTTTTTTTTTGGCTCGTTGGGAATGAGCTATCGTATTAACAAATTTTTGCGTACAGCGTACCACACGGGTGTGTTACATTACATTACGACGCTTTAAAAACTGGTTTTTTGTGCTCTCCTAGGTTCAAAACGTCGAGAAAAAATATTTTTGGGTGCCCTTAATTTTTTGACCGATTACAACGCTCTTACGCACAACATGTTGTGTGTGGAAAAGTAACAAATGCACTGAATACCGTACAGGTTATACGGTAATATTATATTTTACTAGTAATTCAAGATGTATGGTGGCCATCAAATTTCAAGAAATTTGTTTCAAACATCATTATGAGGTAATGTCTAAGCCTTAGAACTGTATTTTCTGCATTAACAATGCTGTGTTGAATTACAAATAATTACATGTTATCTATTCATCATAGATGCATATATTAAATTGGAGAAAAAAGTATTTGATGTTTGTTTTAGGTTTGAAAGATAATTTTTACATGTGTTTTCGATTTTATTTCGTATTGAATTTATATCAATGTATTGAGTTGCATGACTTTGTTATTCGGACTGCCAATTTGAATTAAATATTTATGTTTTTTTTTTCTAATTTGAAGTGAAACTAGAGAAAAAAATGATATATTTGATATTTTATCATATTTTTTCCACTTGTTTGCGATTTTAAAAATATTTGATGTTTATTTTGAAACAAACCACAATCGAAGCCCTGTTCAATTGCCTTTTTACAATTAAACTTCAATGAGTTAACACATTTCATTATTGATTTCTAAACACTTCTTCTCGTTGTAATTTAAACTTTTTGAAAAGATTTGTCTAGAAAAAACCAAACAAAACAATTTTTACTTACCACAAGTTAAAGTCTTGAATTCGCACAATGTTTAGTTAATATTAAATTGTTGAACACATAAATTTGTCTTCTAAGTTGTATGAGACTCAAAAAATGAATGTGTTATTCTTTATTCAATGTTACACTATTGTACAGCTGTAAGGTCAACATATGAAAAGTGATGTAAAACTCGATAGTATAATAGCAGGCGATACATCGTCTTTTGAAAAAAAAAACCTATAAAAGTATACATTTATTACTAATATTACAATTTTGATACGTTATGAAATGGATATATAAATATGTTTATAATAAAATTCGTCTATTTTTTAGATTAAATTTATCGATTACATCTTGAGTGTTAATTTTATTTCTGTATGGATGGAAAGTCGAATTCCTTATCCAATTCGATCATCGCAGAGTGAATTGTAATAAAGTTGTTGCACAACTTAGTTCGCATGTTTTTAATAAACGCGAGTTGGGTAAGGAGACAAAGTTGATGATTCATGGGTCAATCTTCAGACCAGCTGTCACGTATGGTAGCGAGAGCTGGGTCGATTCGAGCAATTTAATTCATGGTTTGGAAGTGGCTGATATAAAAGTTTTGCGTATGATTTCGGGTGTTTCGCGTAAGGATCAATCGTTTTGAAGAGCACCGAAAAAAGTTTATGAGTGCCAATTCTATGCATGAGATTGAGAGTAGAGTATGTTTCACTGACTTTATATTGGATAAAATAGAGTATTTTATTTATTTATTTATTTATTACGAAACCTAAATTTATGTCAATATGTGTTCACTAGCAAGCTAGTAAACATGCTGGTCAAAGACCCAATGCGACATAAATTCCGCCCATGACTTTAGAAAAGAGAATACAATCAGGGGTGGGATGGTATTAAAGTGAAGCTTCAATACCAAGATTGGATCCGGAAAACCATGGTAAAACCGGCCTGCCTCTGGAGAGACAGGGGAAATACAATAACAAATTCACTTAAAATTAAATTACGTTAACAATGATGAATAAAGCAATAGAAATAACAAGAAAAAGTAAAAATAAAGTGTAAAGAAGAGAAAGGATAGAAGAGAGAGAAATAGCTTAAAACTAATTGGAAAAGAAATTGCACGACAAACCACCGAGTGAATGAAGATTAGATTATATTTTTATATTATTGCACGGACCGTAGATGATTTTTTAACGCGTTTTTAAATGAAGCTAACGAATCATTGTTTCTAATTTCGACCGGTAAACTGTTCCAAAAATTGATTGCAGAGTAACTGAATGCACGTGTGTCAAATGCGGTACGCGGATTGAAATTAACGCGAAGGTTGTCTGGATAACGCGACGATTCACCGTTTCGTATAAACATGTGATTCAGATATTTAGGAGCCTTTTTTGACAACTGCTTGAATATTAAGACGGCCGACTGAAGCTTTGCTCTACTTTCAGGCGTCAAACCATTCAAATGCTCACGGTATTCAGTAACATGTTCACTACGCTTTAATCCGAAAACATACACTGACATTAATTTGACAGCAAATACTACAACCTTTGTTTTGAAATGTCATATTTCCAACGAAAATTGTAAAGTTTACAACCATGGTTGGAATTCTATAGATCACAGATTTGTTTGCACTAATACCAACTTGCTTGAGCGCGCAATTGAAATGTCACATTTACAACCAAATACGCAAATGCTTTGGTATTAGTGCAAACAAATCTGTGATGTATAGAATTCCAACCATGGTTGTAAACTTTACAATTTTCGTTGGAAATATGACATTTCAAAACAAATGTTGTAGTATTTGCTGTCAAATTAATGTCAGTGTATCTAATCTTATCATTGTCAGCGATGAGATCACGATTGAGCTGATTTAGAGTGCTATGTGTACCCCAACCATAAGTTACTACATTCCCATAATCCATAATGGGGTCAATGAGCGCCGCAGCCATATCACGTTTGATATAATTGGGTATAAAATGCTTTGTGTGCCGAATGCGATTTAACACACCATACACTTTTTGCAATTTACACTTGTCATGTTCATTGAAAGAGAGATTTTCGTCAAAAATAACACCAAGGTTATAAATAAATTGACTTACAGAACTCGAGTTTTTCATCACCAATTTTCACATCATTGATCGCATCAAAATTTAACCGACTTGTATGATATTTAGAACTGAGTATGTGCCTTGTCTCTTTGCACGCACACCAATGGTGCTTCATTTGTGAAGTATCGTGTCGTATTTTTCTCAATACAGTGCTGAAACACTTATATGCTTAATGCGGTTGCACTGTACTGATATGATCAATTTAATGAATATAAAAATATTGGGTGTGTGTGTGCAAGAATGTTAAAGAATTTTTGTGTTGAAACAAACATTTATTTCAATTATAAAATTAATGAGTACATTAACCAATATATTCGCCATCGTTAACTATGACTTCTCGCCATCTTTAAGGAAGTTTGTGGATTCCACGTCGAAAGAATTCCACATTTTTTGAAGCTATCCAGTCATCGACCCATTTTCGCACTTTTACAAAATTTTGAAAACGTACATCGGCCAGGTCGATTTGCATCAAACGAAACAAATGGTAGTCAGAAGGGGCAGGGTCTGGAGAGTACGTGGGTTAATCAAGCTGATCCCATTCGAAGTCTTTCACCTTTTTTTTAACGATGAGTGCACGATGTGGTCTGGCATTATCATCGTGAAATAAAACTTTCTTTTGTTTGTCCGCTATCAGAGGCCGTTTGTTCTTCAATGCATGTTCCATTTTGATTGATTGTTGTCGGTAGCGTTCAGCTGTAACCATTTCACCAGGTTTTAGTAGCTCATAATAAACGACACCTTCCTCATCCCATCAAATACACAGTATAACCTTCTGGCAATGAATATCTCGCTTTGATTGTGAAGGTCCTTGTTGGCCTGGGTCTGCAAACGCTGCCTTACGTTTGGGGTTTTCGTAACTTTTTCGTCCATTTTTCATCGCCAGTAACAATTTGACTAAAAAAACTACGTTTTTTGTGTTTTTTGCATATTTCGATTCGTGCTTTGAGTTAATTTTCATTCAATTGATGTGGAACCCATTTTTCAAGTTTTCGGATATTTCCCATTGCATGTGAATATCTAGAAATGGTTGCCCGGTCAACTTTTTCTTGTTGCGTTTGACATGGATCTTCATCGAGTAATGCTTGCATTCGGCTTCTTCCAACTTTTTTGGTCTTGGCCGTTCCTTGTCTTCAGTAAAAAAATCACCACTTTTAAATCGTCGAAACGAGTATTCACAAGTTGAACTCGATGGAGCATGTTCCCCGTAAGCCTCACACCAGGGATTAATTTTGAATCGGGCCGTTGTAAACATAAAATCAGGTCATGAGTTTTTTTAACTAATTGCAAATAATACACAAAAAACCATAGAAAATGTCTCCTACAAAACTACATTTCATTATGTTATTTTTATAAAGAAAATCACTTTCAAATATGAAACAAACAACTATATTGGGTGGCTGGGAAAATGCGTTAAAAAATGGAATCACAGATGAAGATGGAGTTACATTTCTTAGTGGAATTAAGCTCACACAAAAAAAAAACAGAATTCGCTCGAACAAAAATATTGATTTCACATTGGTTCGTGAATCGATAATAGATACTATAATTGAAAACATCTCGAACCGTTTTTCATCGGATAAGGATTTGACAGATATCATCATTCCATTTATTTCTTTTCAATCCGATGCAATGTTCTGGTTTCACTGAATTCATAATAAAATTTTAATATACATTTAGAAATGAAAATGAAATGTACGAAAGTGACAGAATGTCAAATGTGTAGAGTATAAGATAAATTAGTCAAATTAAATCGTAACCATAAAAAATTAGATGGCGACACATTAAAATAAAAATGTTGTTAGAAATTGAGGTCACATGTAAAATAAAGTCAAAGAAGAAAGATTGACTCTCTTCTTTTTGGATGGTGAATCGTATCAGACGTGAGTCGTAATAAATCGAATGTAATGAAAATTGTAAAACACGAACAATGATTTCATTAAACGTAAAATCACTTTAAATAAAAATCAAAGAGTGTTAATTTATTGTTCCGGGAGAAAATTTGCATTGTTGCGTTGATCTAAGACGAATTTATTGACATTTGTGATTGATTTGTGTCGATTCTAACGTAAATTATTAAAAATCTTGGAAATCAGTAAAATTTCTAGAAATTTTACAAAGAAGACATTTTATGCGAAGAATCGATTGGATTGATTTACTCGATGCGAACCAACGGACCCGAGTAATGGGATTTTCTACTAGTAGCGATTTTGGAATCACCCTAATCATGAGCTAAGGTGAATTACTCGAAGCGAATAAACGGACCCGGGTAATCGGATATTCGGTAACAAAATTTTTTTTATCCACTATCAAGGGGATCATCAAGTTAAACGATTTGTTCTGCGCGACATATCCAACCAAATGAGAGCATAGATAAAGTGACCGGAAATTTAATTATAAAAATTATAGCGGTCAGAAAAGATTTTTTTTTAAGGGAAAATCATAACAGCAAATTTAAATTGGATTCATGATCTTTTCGGCGCTGATTTGGATTTATCACTTATTTCAATACAGTATAATGAACTCATTGAAAATTCAATCTTGGCCTTGACGTAAATTTACAAAACAACATTAATTCATTGATACGAAACACGGACGCTCCGCCAAATTTTATAGATATTTTGACTATACTTTGTCGAATTCAGGCATGCGCACCTCACTCGGCGGATGTTGAACGTTGCATCAGTTCGAATAACTTTCTCAAAACGCCCGTACGAAACAGAATGTGTATTGATACAGAAAACAAATATTTATATATTCAATTCAATATATATGCAGTCGTTGCAAAATTGGGTACCGCGTCGTGCTATTTCAGTTTATTTGAACGAAGAGAAACGAAGAGAACGAGTATCAATATTAAAAACAACAGAAGCACAATATTTCAATGGAGTATTTGATAAAATAGAAAAAGATGAAGTAGATGTTGATGAGCCAAAAATCAAGAAAAAAAAGTTCTGAAAACTTCATATTAAATGAAAACATAGTAATTTCATCATTTTTTACTTCACTGACAGAACTGTCCGTACATTTACTACGACTTTTTTAAAATTTAACGTTTTTCTGCGTCTGTTGAGAAATTCACAACATAGTCGTACTGTACGACTCGTACATATACTTCTATACTATTTATATACAGTTGAGTGCGAAGGAGAAATATTTTCGCACACAGCTATGTTTCCCCTCTTCCCGCTCAATAAAACGTATAGAAATCTGTGTACGACAATGTTGTGATTTTTTCAACACATGTAGAAAAACGTCAAAATTCAAATAAGTCGTACTAGATGTACAAATAGTTCTGTCTGTGTTATATTAAATAAAATATAGATATTTGAAAAACCGGGTCGTTCTAAAAAAATCTTATTTTATTCCCTGCCTCACACAATATTCGATGACTTTCTGCTGCACTTTTCTTCAAATGAAAACAAAAAATTAATGATTCTCGCAAAGAACAGTGGTCCTCACTCTACTGTCAAAAACAAAACACATACACAAACACATACTCAATTACATGTATAATAAACATGGTAAATATGATGAATACCAGGGAATAACGTAGATATCACAAAGCATACGTATGTAAACTTAGACAAACCGGCTCCATTGCATATTTCAGGTGGTGAAAATATTATCACCAGAGAAAATTGAAGCTAAAATATCTAAACAAATCTTTGCTATTTTTTATACAAAATGTCGTAGACTAGATAAAAAATATCGTGGTATTTTTTTTGTAAAAATTTTATTCATTTTTCAAATGCAGTCATCTCATTCGCCTCTCCTCTTAGCTGCGTGCTCTTTCGTATCTCCTACAAATAGGTGCTCTTTCCGACTATAGAGCAGAGCTGCTTTTTTCGTATGTATACATAAAAAATAAATCAATTTCCAATTGATTTTTCTTAGTTATCCGGTAGGAAAAACGCAAAAATAAATTAATTTTTGACTATAGTAAAAAAAATTTCAAGACCTATCAACTAGAGGTGTCAGTTACCCAGGCTGATCCATGGATTCCCAGGATTTGGCCTGCATTCCAAGGCTTCCTGTTTGGAATTTCATGAAAAATTGGTGTAGATAATTTTATGTATATTTTTATATGAAATTCCAAATAGGAAGCCTTGGAATGCAGGCCAAATCCTGAGAATCCATGGATCAGCCTGGACAAAAGACACCTCTAGTTAATAGGTCTTGAAATTTTTTTTACTATAGTCAAAAATTACTTTATTTTTGCGTTTTTCCTACCGGATAACTAAGAAAAATCAATTGGAAATTGATTTATTTTTTATGTATACATAAGAAAATAGCAGCTCTGCTCTATAGTCGGAAAGAGCGCCTATTTGTAGGAGATACGAAAGAGCACGCAGTTAAGAGGAGAGGCTAATGAGATGACTGTTCAAATGAAAAGCACGCAAACTAAATAGTCTGTATACTAGTCAGTGTGCACTACACAACATTATGAAACCATTTTATTTTCTAACAAAATATTAAATCATATATGCTCATTAAAACCGCTTATTATATTGAAAGTTTTGCGCAATTTTATTTTCTTTAAGAAAAAAAAAATAATTTCAATAAAAACATTTTCATTTTCTGTATATTTATGAAAAAACTGTGTTGAATGGAGAAGATTGGGATTTAGCATTACATTTTCATCTAAATATTTTTTTTTTGCAAAGGAAAAAAATATAACGAGATTTCTCTATATAAAAAATTAAAACTGCAAAAAATAACGGTTTGAATCACGTATGCCCTCATATGGCCTCATATGTGATAACATATATAGCATATGTGATGCAATTCAAACATACGTAATAACAAATAATTTGGTGGCGTCTCCAATTTTCACCAAAATGGTGAAAGCATTGTATCATTCAACTCATGTGAAAGTTACTTTGACAGATCATTTTGATGTATTGATGTTTGTTTACATTTTTAAAAGTGACAGTAGAAAATTTCGACTCTCAGGACCACTGTTCTTTCGTTTTGTAGGAACAAAAGTTGACATATTTTGAGCACAAAAAAAATATGTTGTTTTCACTTAGACATAATGAACAACAACAACAACAACAACAACAATCATTTAAAGACCATTATTGCCCTTCAGCGTCTGGTCTATTTTGTAATGGCAGCCCCTTAACAATTCTTCTACAGCAAACCCTATCGAGAGCCAGGTCTTGAGTTTCCCCATTCCAATCATATCTTTCGCTCGAATCGTTCTTAACTGAATCCAAATATCGCCTCCGCGGTCTACCTCTACCTCTTGGTGCATTCACTTCAGAATTCAAAATTAACTTTGGTAAACGATACTCATTCATACGTTGTACATGCCCAAACCATCTTAATCTCGATTTTCTTGCTACCTCATCAACCGAATCCACATTTAAATCCTCACGCACTTTCTCATTTCTAATTCTATTCTCCCATTGGTCCCTACGCGACACTCCCGAAATCATACGCCCGAAAACTTTCATATCAGCTACTTCCAAACCATGAATTAAATTGTTTTAGTAGACCCAGCTCTCGCTACCATACGTGATAGTTGGTCTGAAGATTGACCCATGAATCATCAACTTCATTTCTTTACTCAACTCTCACTTATTGAAAACATGTGACCTGCTCTCACTTATTGAAAACATGTGTTTTATTACCATTCACTCTGCGATGTTCAAATTCCTTATCCAGCTTGCAGTCTTCAGAGAAGATGCAAATACTTGAATTGAGACACCTGCTCAAGCACACTCCCATTCAAAAGACAATTCACTTGCTTCCGATTTTTCCCAATATGCATAACTTGTGTTTTTGAACTGCTAATGGTCATTCCAAAGTTCGTATACGAACTGTATACAGGCCGCTTCTAAATCACTAATACTGTTTTGAAGCTCTTGTTCTGAGCCGTTAAACAATACTAGGTCATCTGCATATGCAAAGGCAGAGATAATATTTCCCCCCAAAACTACGTTACCCCTCAGATTAGCTGACTTAATCAATGTATCCATATAAATTATAAATAAAAACGGTGAAATAGCCCTGTCGAAGACCATTTCGCACTTTAAACAAATCACTCAATTCACCATCCACTCTCACAGCGGCTTCACAGCATTTATACAAACTCTTAATTGCCCCCAGAAGAAAACCATTCACTCCGTATTCACTTAAAACTGACCACAAATTAGCTCTTGGTATACAAACATACGCTTTTTGTAAATCGACAAAACGTACATACATATCCTTGTTTCTTTCATGGAACTTCTCTATTATTTGTCTCATGCAAAAAATTTGATCTTGACATCCGCGCATCGGTCTGAAGCCTGATTGGTTTTCATCCAAGAGCGATTCGACAATAGCTCTGGTACGTTTTTCTAAAATTGCACTGTAAACTTTTCTGACAACACTCAATAGAGAAATTCCACGATACTTGTTATAATCTCTGTTGCTACCCTTCTTATGGAGTGGTGAGATAACTGCACCCCCCCCCCCCCATTCCTTCGGGACAACTGATGAATTTCACGCTAGATTGAACAACCGATGTAACCATCGAACCACTACAAATTAAATATTCATTTCTAATCTCATCCACTCCTGCTACTTAATTTCCTCACCGTCAGCTCTATCTCACCTATGCTTATTTCCGCCACTTTGATCTCACTCACACTTTTATTCGCGCTAACATTCTGATCCACTCCGTTTTCAAAAGTTCCTCCAAATATTCTCTCCAACGTTTCAATACATTCTTCCTACCAATCACTAACTCTACTGCCTTATCTAATACAGTACCCGGTGCTTGTTTTTTACCACCATTACGGATGTTCTTAACCTTCGACCAGAAAACTTTATTCCTCTGCTGCTCTGCTTCTTCTAAATCATTGCCGATTTTCACCCATTCATCCGCCTTAGCTAGTCACCAACTCTTTCACTACCCTTTTTTGTTCCCTATACAACTCTAAGTCCTCTTCCTTTCTTCTTTGCATCCAATGCATCCATCTCACTCTTTTCTCCTCCACCGCCTCCTGCACCTCATCGTTCCACCAATCTGTCTTCTTTTTACCATTCTTACACACATGCATTCCGCAAACTTCCTTTGCCGCACTCAAGATTGCACTCTTAAAACAATCCCATTCTCTATTGATATCAGACACCTCAGTCATATCAACTTGCATAAATTTCTCTTCTAATCTAGCTACATATGCATTCACTACTCTTTAACTCTTCAATTCATTCACTTTCACTCTACTGGTTGCCTTCCGATTTTTACTCGTTACTCCTTTTGGAATACGTAGTTTGCTTGCAACCAAGTAATGATCGGAATCCAGACCAAAACTTCTATACACACCCGTATCTGTAACTATTTTGCGCAAACTATCTTCTACAATTACGTAATCGAGAAGAGATTTCCGATTCTGGCCAGGATTTTCCCATGAATACAATCGCTACCAAAGAACAAAATAAAATAGAACGAACTCACCAATGAACCGCAAAATAGTCCGAATAAAAAGATGAGTTTTATTAACCGCAATCACAATTTTGCATTTTAACTGAAATCATTATGTTTACCACCGATCGAAAAGTACCGTTTGATTAATTGCGTTATTGAGAATTTATTAAACTTAAAAAGGAAATATGTTAACTATACGGCGAAATGTGTTGCATTAATTATAAAGACGGAAAGGTATTCGGCAAAAATTTAACTTTAACAAATAAACATCAAAATAAAATCTAAGCGTAACACTGTGATTTTATTGAGCGCGCCAACTGTAAAACACAAACACTGACGAAAACCGCGACAATGTGAAACGGAATCAAAAATTGACAGAAATATGAAATTAAATCCACTAAAATCTCCCAAAAATTCACTTTAATTGATAAAATACAAAAAAATAATCACAAATTAAACTAACCAAAAAATAAAGCAAAACATATTAAGCCGGTGTTTATGCTTTGGCATGACACTTGTTGTTCACAAACAAGTTGCACAATATCATCACAGTGTACCGAGAAAATAAAAATATAAAAATAACACCGAAATTTAAACTTTTTCGCGTAAACTTCACATAATTGTGATTAAATAGTCGCCGATTCATTTAAATTTACAAAAATAAAATTTTTTTAAAAAAATAAAATTGAAAAATTTACAAATTTAAATATTTTGTTATTGGAGCGAAACGAAAACCACGTCTGTCACGTTCAACGCCATCTAGCGTTTTTTCAGTTAGACATAATGACACATACTGAATAGTAGAACAAATTGATGACACTTCAATATGAAGGTGGTTACAGTATGGCCAGATGCGTCACAGTATAAGTTACTCCGTCTGGTTGTCATTCTTTAAAATTCTTGCACACACCCAATATTTTCAAAGGCAAAGTTAGAGAGTATTACAAGAACAATAATTTTTTGAAGACATTTCTTCAATTTACTTGTCATTGAAGTGTAATTCAAAGAAAGGTATACCCTTCCTTTATGTGAAACACGCTCTACTTTACCGCTATATGAGTCGAGAAAAAAACATACTTCACTCTCAATCTCACCGATAGAATTACTACTTCAACTGCCAGAACCAACTTAGAAACAATTTATGCGTGTTGTAATTGAAATATAAAATTTAAATGAATGAAAATTTTGTGTTTTAGTTTTTAAAATTTCAAATTATTCGGTCAACATTTGAACCCCTAAAGCTTCCTTTTTTATGCCACTCTTTACTATTCAATCAAAAATGAAAGTGTGAGAATTAGTGATAATAAAAATGAATTGTTGCTATATGAAATCCACTTGAATGTGAGAAAAATATTTGTTTTATTATACCTTTTGGTTTCTAATTTAACATTCATTTTCAATACTACACAATATTTTATTAAATTTAATGTTTAAATTATCGTAAATTAAAACGTGATTCTCGAGCAGGGATTTGCTTCCCTAATCTAGGTTCATTGAAAAAATTTCTTAAAATCATCACTTGCGATATACCAATAGCCAGAATCACAAATGTCTGTGTGAGAGACCACCAAAGTACTCTTTCGTTCAGCTCTTCTGCGAATAAACGTCCATGCGCTTCTTGCTATATGTTAATTTAAAAGAACAAGGAATAATATTATAAAAGCGACAATATAATTCGTATAAATAAATTTGGAAATTACCAAACGATAATGCGTTTGTCCATTTAAAACATCATTCAAGGTGTCATGAATTTCATCAGCTGTTGATTCCATGAAGGTCATTACAGTGTCATGATGTGAATCTTTGAATAATGGATTTTCATCACCAGCAACGAATGACATAAATATAGACTTGTGAGTAAACGTTGAAAATTCATTGCTGAAACAAATCGCATATTCACCCGATTCCTATTGATCAAAACATACAATAGTTTTAATTATTATTATTAGATAAGCAATATCTATGAGTCAAATTGAAAACATTTATAGCACAGAGATGGTATCATTAGATTGCAATACAAAGAGAAGTTCACTTGCAAAATAGAGATTATCTCAAAAATCTATTTAAATCTTCCTGTTGCTAGTCTTTTTTACTAACCATTCGACATTTATCTGGTATGTTGATTTAGAATATATTTTGAAAAAACAAGATCGAAATCATCGAACACAACTCAAATAAAGTGAAGTGAAACTATGATAATTCACAATTATAATGATAATATAAAAATACGCAATATACATAGTAAACTACTAACTACTATATGTAAACAATTCACAGCCTATACGAAATGTAATATAAACCAAATGCACACGTGGCGATGCTGGGAATTTTTTTTGCGCTTATACTGAAATAAGTACTGCATGGCGTGAGCTATCATAACAACTATCAGCATATAGACTAATTAAATTACCACTTGCTATGTGCTGCTTTAAATTTTAAAGTGAATCCGAGGAAAATTCTAGAAAACTTTTCATATACAATTTTTCGGACAATAAAAATAGAACTCACCGTTGTATTGAAAGTGAATGAATCATATTCTTTTCGCAATTCTTTGTAAATCGATTTTTGATTAGGTCCTTCAATGACTACATCTACGTCCAGTTGCCCTCCACTAACGACCTAAAAATGTACATTATATTCACTTGATATACAAAAATCTTAATTTCTTACTTGAAACTCCAATGTGCAAGAAACATTTTCTGAAACTACTTCATGAAAGCACTCTTCTGCATTATCTGGTAAATCAAATGTAAATTCAGTGCCAAGTGTGAATTCAAATGATATAATTATCGAAAAAATCCAGTAAACAAACACACAAAATTCCATTTATATTTATATTTATATTTATATCTCTATCGATGAAATAGAATTTAACTTGATTATCAGAATTTATTGATTTAATATTATAAATCAATTACTGATAAATTTTTTTAAATCTCTTTTATTGAGACAAAATAGATAATGACGTGGTGATACTACTGATAATAACTGTCAAATGAAAGTAAAAACAGATAAACGATCAAACGTGGCGAGACCAACATATCAGCTTACTACTGGTTACACAAATGAATTGAGTCACAAATACTTATACATTTTTCATATATATCATATAAGTTATTATTTAACGTTAAGTGAACTTGGAAAACAATCTTGAATTAGACTCATGAAATTAAAAAATTGATAATTAAACCCATTTTTTAAATGACGGTAAATGTAAGTATGAATGCCTTCCTCACATTGAAATAAAATTAAATATATAGTAAAGTGATAACTTATCACTTATAAATCACCTTGGAAACATAAATTTTGTAAAAGATTTGAACCTTTTTTTCAAAATTCCGAAGTGCAGATTGAAATATTTTGAAATAGCGCAAATGCGATTACTCATTCGAATTTGTTTTGAATAAGATCCTAATCAAAAGGGTATTACGCTCAAATCAGCTGGCTTCAGCATGTTTATTGCTTCGTGAGACAACCACACTTAATGCATGTGTGCTTCATTCCATTTCCATTTCCATTTTCAATTCAATTTCACAGATATGAAATAAAAAATTGTGTGGTCATTTGGAGAAGTCAGTCGATCAGTGAACGTAGGCGAAAGTAGTCGCTTGATCTATAATTGTAATATATAACTAGTCAATCTTCTTCTGGTAAAAACAGATGTGAGTATAGAATGTGACTGTGTGCTATATTTACATAGTGTCCAAAAATCTGTGTAGAAAATTGAATGATTTACCGTTCTCTGAATAAAGTAGTTGAAAAATAAAATCAGATTTGAGCAGAACTTTGTTTAAAAACGTTATCAATTCGAATTATATAATAAAAACTCTTATCGCTGTTACAATTATGCAAGTAGAGCATTCGATTGCCCTTCAAATATATGTCTTACAAATTCATAATTTTGAATTTAAATAAAAATGAGCGATTAATTACAGAAAATATGACTTTTTTTCCACGTAAAATTATATCATATTCGTTTTTCAAAAAATCTTGCTGAATTTTTCTCTACAATTTCATGAAAACATTCATATTAAATTATTTCCAAACAAAATATTGATGAAAATTTGAAGGTTTACCGTTTTTTTGTATAACTTATATTTGATATATACGTGTTTTGAAACTGGTATTAATTACAAAAACCGGTCGGTATAATTTTTATGAAGAAATTTTTTTTTTTTGTGAAAACGTACAAAATGAAAAATTTCTTATGAAGCAATATGTAAGAAAAGAGGAGATGTATAAATAACAAAACAAATATGGTTTGAACTCTTCACTTTCGTTGAAGATATACATAATATATGTAGTCAAGCTTCTAGTATAATTGGAGAAAGAAATATAAGAAGCACACATTTCCATGTATGTTGTTCCATGTTTCCGTGTCAATGGGAATGAACAACTATGTCTATGTGAATACAGACGTTCCATATTACATCCTATTTATGTATTGGAGTTTGCTCATACAGAATGAAAAACTACTACACATGCCGACTACGTTTTAAATGATACGACGTAATATTCATTCGTACTGGAATCTGAATCAGTGTAAAAACAAAACAAAACATACCAATACATAGATTGGCGCAAAAGCACAAACACATGTCGTCTGACATTTGTTCTATTATGTGTCGGTATTTTGATTAAATTCATAATTTGTATTCATTTAATAGAATTTAATTCACTTCATTCCATTCCATGTTATCATTCGTGTTACATTCATATAACATCTTTTGTGCATTTGGACAATTCATGTAAAATATTTTTCCAGGTAAAATTTTTATTGTCCAGTTACATCAAAAATAATTAAACTAAGTATATTTTTAATAAAACTATTTTCTTACTTGATTAATTTTGGTAAAAAATCATGTTGAAAGAAAGTTTTCCAAGTAGAATCAGGGTCAATGACACTGAATTAGTTTCTGATTTCATTTTAATTAACTTAAATTAAAAACTCGAATTGTGGGGTCTAAAATGTTGAAATCAAAGTTTTCTATGAATTGTTCAATCAAGTTATCTATCGAATGTTTTAATTTTTGTTAAAGATAAAATTAAAAACCCAGTTGCTTGCGTAGTTTCTAGTACTTTATTTACAAAAAAAACTCCGATTGTTCAGTTTAAACTTACATATGTAAACATCTACATAGATATATGTAGGTATATTTAACAAAAGACATTTTATTATCCATAAGTAATGATTTGAAGTCGTAAAATAACAACAATAAACCCGAGGTATATATTTCTTGCATATAATAGTTAGGTTTTTGACATTGGCCACATTGCTTAGTGCGTAGTTTTATAAAAAAAAAAGACCGAATTGATTTCACGTTAATTTAAAATTCCAAATCCCCATTAAAATTCCAAATAAACGAATGTGATTACGACTTGAGTTCTATCAAAAGAATGCAAGGCGGAGTTATATATTAAAATGACAGAATGTACTTTAGACTCGCGCATGATGATTATATTTCATTGATGAAAATGGAATTTAGTTGAATTATATTCAAGTTTCATAATTTTAAATATATTTTCTGATTTTAAATCAATTTATAATTTCAATAAGATATTATTCAATTACAGATATTTAAAAAAAAAATGGATTCAAACCGATCACATTTATTCACGATGCCACGAAGAAATCCATTCCCTTTGCGTCCTTGGATGGAAAACAATGGTGCTGCTGCT
This sequence comes from Resseliella maxima, assembly GCA_029041755.1. Classification (NCBI taxonomy): domain Eukaryota; kingdom Metazoa; phylum Arthropoda; class Insecta; order Diptera; family Cecidomyiidae; genus Resseliella; species Resseliella maxima. The sequence continues at coordinate 119,742 of JAQOWM010000792.1, forward strand.
GCAGCAGGAGGATCCACTGGCTTAAAAGGTATTGTTGCTGGCGGCATTACCGGTGGAATTGAAATTTGTATAACATTCCCCACCGAATATGTAAAAACACAACTACAATTAGATGAAAAAGGTATGTGAATATGGCAAAATCAACTTAAAATTATATAATTTAGTTTTTATTAACTGATAACGACCAACAGGAGGAAGCAAGAAATATAATGGAATTGGTGATTGTGTAAAAAAAACAATTAAAGCAAATGGATTTTTTGGACTATATCGTGGATTATCTGTTCTTTTATACGGAAGCATTCCAAAATCAGCAGTTCGGTAAAAACAAATTAAAATAATTTGCAGATACAGATTTATTTCATTTACTAAAACAAAAATAATTTACACACAGATTTGGAGCGTTCGAAACATTTAAGAAACAAATGCAAGATCAAAATGGCCAACTTACTGCTGGTGGCAAGCTGTTGGCCGGCTTGGGTGCAGGAGTTGCTGAGGCTGTACTAGCTGTAACACCTATGGAAACTGTTAAAGTTAAATTTATAAACGATCAACGTAGTGCAAATCCACAGTATAAGGGCTTTTTCCACGGTGTTTCAACCATCATTCGTCAAGAAGGTATTAAACATTTTCATCAAAAACTATATTTTCTTCAACATTTATCAAAGATAAAATCAAACAGTATCATAATTTCACATTTTCAGGTTTCCTTGGTGTTTACAAAGGTGTTACAGCAACGATTATGAAACAGGGCTCAAATCAAGCCATTAGATTTTATGTGATGGAAACACTGAAGGATCTATATAAAGGTGATGATCCGAAAAAACCAGTTCCAAAACTCGTTGTCGGTTGTTTTGGTGCAGTCGCGGGAGCAGCTTCAGTTTTTGGAAATACCCCCATTGATGTAGTTAAAACCAGAATGCAAGGACTTGAATCATCGAAATATAAGAATACAGCTGATTGTGCAATTCAAATATGGAAAAATGAAGGCCCACGAGCATTTTATAAAGGGACGGTTCCTAGATTATCAAGAGTGTGTCTCGATGTTGCAATCACTTTCATGATTTATGACTCTTTTATGGATTTATTTAATAAATTCTGGCACTAATATATTTTTATATATTATATATGAATATACAAACATACATATGTATTTGTCAAATGTATGATTGATTGAATTGTATATTGAAAATACATCGATGAAAAAAAAACAGAAATTATATTACCTTGAATATGAATATATATATGAAGATTGGGCTATTCCATAACTCCTGCTTTTTCTTTATGATTTACATTAAATTGGGTACTTTTGATACTTGCAATTTTCGTATTTGATTGTAATTTTTATTGTATGTGAAATTGGACCTTTTACGTACGTGGATTCAATTTTGATAATCTTATTTTCATCGCCTAAAATAATTAATATTGAAAAACCACGTAGATTTCCAAAAGAGAATTTATAACCTAGTATTCAAAGAAAGTTAAAATCTAGCCCTTTTTTTAAATTGACCGAGTAACTTTCAAATAAATTAAGAGACTTGGTTTTGTTTCGGCTTGATGATGTTTCGTTTAATTTATTTCATAACGATGTGAGATCGGTGAAAGTTATTTTTTCTTTTCAATAGTAAGAGTATCAGCAAAGTGTTTGTTAATGGCATCATCCAGAGCATCAAGGAAATCAGCAAGATCAATTGTATCACGTTGCACAAACCAAGCATGTGCAAGCAAAGGTAATTTTCTCAATGATCGTCCACTTAGTCCATGACTTTTCTTCGCTATATCCAATAACTGACTTACCTGAAATGTTTTTAGAATAAAGTCTGATTTTATATATTTATTTTCTTCTTCTTTTAAAAATAATAAATCCAATTCAAAGGCATATGTTATTACCAAAGAATATCTATAAAAATGTCAACTTACATATTCTGGATCCCATTTGCCATTCTCGTGATCAGTAACATTCAAAACAATCTGAACCTTTGGAATTTAATCGAAATTATTGAGAAAACTTTCATTTGCAAATCAATGAAATTAACATTTTAAACTCTACCTTAATCAATTCATCAATAGCGGACTTGTAAATATGGAAAATTGCAATTGGAGACGGCAAATCAACATATTGCTTGAGATCAGCTCGATCGACAAAAGCGAGATCAATCGTTGCACTCAAATTAGATGTTGTGAGTACGAGCACATTGCTATGATTACGCAATTGATCTAGTTGTGTAAGCACTGCATTAACAACACGCAATGAATCAGATGGTTCTTGTGATGATACAGAATCTCGAGCGTAAGCAATTGATTCGACCTCGTCAATTAAAATCACAACTAGGGAATCTGGATCTTCAGCAACTTCTTTGATGGTTGAGAACATTTTTAATACCAATTTTCCACTCTAAAAATTATTCGAATTGAATTTGTTTATTAAAAACATATAAAAGTTTCAATAAAATATTGGAAAACTTACTTCAGAAAACCATTTTGAAAACAAGCTGTGACTGTTAACCTCAAATAAATGCGTGTAATGAAATCTGAAATAAATGATTATCATTGAATAAATTTGAAAAACAAAGTGGAAAATTAGGTTATTACTTGTCATTCATTTGAATGGACACTTTCTGTGCTAATGCCTTACAGAGGCTGGTTTTTCCCGTACCTAAAATCGATAATAAGGAGAGAAATTATGATACAATATTTTTGTCACATTTATATTCAATTATTTCATTGGCTTGTTCTATTATCATTGTCACACAACGGAAAATAAAGTTCCATTTCACTTTTGCGATGAAAAAAAAAAAGAAAACCTACGATTGTTGGTTACACTGAAAATAATTTGTGCGTAAATATTACGAAAGCTGCGTACATTCTACGAACTTGTTATCATATTCGTAGATTTTATATGATATTTGTACATTTTTTTGACTATGCATTTACTAATACTTCATGAAGCCTGATGTGTTTTCTGAATCTTTATAATACTTACATTTAAAAATAAATACAAGAATACTTTGAGATGTCAGACTATAAAAAAGCCAACTTTAGTACATATATTTTTTAACTTTCGTAATTTATTTTACACATATTTTCGTGGCCAAAATTGAGAAAAAAAGATAGTCTTCCAATGAAAGTGGGCATGCTATCCCACAAAATTTTCACGCGCTATAAAATTAATTTGATTTTAAGGATATTTAGGAAAAATTCAAATTTTTCCATTTCTATTCAAAACATTTTATTTCAAAACATTTTTTATAAAAAAAATATGACTGTTAGATAAAATAATATTGCTATATAACATACATGGGCAAGGAAGAGGGTATTTGGGTTTGGGGTTCTACCCCCTCTGAAATTTTCTGAGAGGACAACCCCCCCCCCCCCTTCACCTGAAATTTTGTATCAAATTGCTCTTCGAAGACCTTTTTTTTTTCTCTTCACTTTTCCAAATCGGAATTTTTGATTGCTACAATGTAGAATTTCATGCTAATATGTGTTGCTCATTTCTCATTACTAATTATAATTATTAATTATTCGTATATATGACGGAAAGATTCGTATATTTTAGACTTGATATTCGTTCTGCTTTACGAATAAATTCGTAGTACGAATTTCGTACCAAAATCCTGTTGTGAATACTTTGAGATGTGAGTTATAGTTTTTCATTTTTTCTCTTCTCATACTAAAATGTTATGTCTATGTACTGAAAATGTTGCTGTTTCACATTTTCAAAAATGATTATCGCATATTTTTACACACTAAATCGTATTAAAGGGTTTTCTCTGTGGAGACAAGCTAAAGTTCGCAAGTGATCGTCCAAGTGATGAGAGTAAAATTGCTGAATAAAACAAACTAGTGAAAATCTATTAAGAATAGTTTTAAATTCAGAATTATAAAATTATCAACTTTGTGAAAATAAAAGTAAATGAGGATCATGATTTCGTGGTATTTGTTGAGTTCGTTGCTTGTCATCTTATCGAAACCAATTAATAATTGATTAACAACAATCAAGAGATGACAACAACATCAAGATCACTTTGGAACTGGTGAGTCGCCTCTCTGCGTTTAGTTGGAAACAATTTTTGTTAAGAATTCATTATTTTTTTCTTACTTTATCGAAAAGAAGAGATTGATTGTGAATCAGAAGGTGGAGGAGATGCCAAAATAATTGCATTGTAAGTATATTGGTTTTAATTCTTTACTGCGATAATGATGATGGCAGCAATGATAGTTTTAGTTTTGACATGAAGTTAATTAATTCTAATAGAATTATTATAATCAACTAATAGTAAATGTCCATAATCAGTCAGTCAGTCAGTCAGCCAGAGAAACTCGAAAAACTATAACACTAGTAGAATGAGTTCAACGTTTGAAATAACGTTGTAAGTTATGTCTGAAGAGAAATCGCTAAGCTAATCGCTTGTAATGCCTGTTTATGTTAACTTACCTGGTGGACCATGTAGCAAAACCAGTTTATTACATGAGATTGCATTCATGTCAACTTTCTTACGAGCAAACAACATGATTGTTTTTGAAAATCGTAAAAGCTGAAAAAGAATTAAAATTGTGATGAATTTTTATGAATTTTAAAATTGTTGTATATTTTACATGTTCATACATTTTCCTTAAGATCTTCTTCATAATATAAATTTTCCCATAAGCCTTGAAAATCTCGATGTCTAATTTGAAGAAAATATCCATTTTAAATTTGTGTCTGAATGAAATAAGTTTATATATAGAAATTTTACGTACGGTAAAATCCAGTGGCTTGAAGCAGCGAGTTCGTCCATATTTTCGGAAGACTAAAGTTATGGAACATATTATAAATATTTAAAAAATATAATTCTTTGAAAATGTTGATAAGTTCCAAACTTACATCAATTGTTTCTATTTCGGCAGCATGATTATTTACAGTGTATGAGCAAAAAGTGACATCTTCAAATTTCGCATTAATAAACTATGAAAACGCCATATGAAAAAAAACGTGTTAAAATTTTTATGAGATCAATTACAAGCTATCTCTATGTGATGTTTACAAGCTATCTTACAAATTCTGGTTGACTTATGGTAATTTCTTCAACCAATTCCGAAATTGAATCATTTTCACATTTCATGAGGCTTTGACGATTTTTATGTTCTTTCAAGTATTCAAAAACCATTTGTTGAAGTTCGAATTCGTCAGTTTTTCTGATTGAAATAAAAAAAATGTTTTTCATATGATAAATTCAAGTGAAATTAAATTACTTACGTGGTTTGTCGTCGAAGAATTTCCACAAATACGGCGCAGGAAGACGACGGCACAAAATTGTTTTTATCAATGGTGCAATCCATTTCTGTGAAATTTTCCGTTGAAATGTCGTCCATAGTTTTGAACAACGTGAGTGGTATAGAAAAGCCGATTCTGTCCATACACACAAGCAAATATTGGAATAAATGTCAAAGTCTTTATACAAAAAATGGAACACTCCCGAATGACTATGTATTGGTTTATTCCATTATGGAGTATACGTTAGACTTACACAAACCACTTTGACAAGCGCAAATGTCAAATTCTCTCCATACTGGAATAACATAACATTCGTATATTCCATTTCAGTATAGCCGATAGCGCCGATTGGTAAGTAAGTCTAACGTATACTCTATACATTAGATCCATTGCAAATCTAAGCAGCGAAGTTTCGCAACAAGATGCCAAAATAACTTCACTAACTTTCATTAATCCATAATTGGTTGTTAGGAAATTCACATTGAAACAACTAAACACTCGGCAACATCAAATCTTTATTCCACTTCCTTCTTCAATATTTTGTCGGGCAATTCGTGCAGATCGTTGATGTTGGCATTCCAATAACTGTTGGCATTTTGTATGCTCGTGTATAAATTTATTTTTATTCGATGCAATCCCAGAAATTCCATTATTTTAACACAGAAAATTGATATAAACAAAATTTATTTTTACTTGTTTATGCTTGAAAAATATGTAATATATGTGTATATTTTTTCAACAAAAATTGTAGTCAGATGTTCACAGGTGTCTCAATTCAAATATCTTGGCTGCATCTTCTCTGAAGGCGGCAAGCTGGATAAGGAATTTGAACATCGTAGAGTGAATAGTAAGGTGGTTGCGCAGCTCAGATCACACTTTTTTAATAAGCGTGAGTTGAGCAAAGAGACAAAGTTGATGATTCATAGGTCAATATTCAGACCAACTATCACGTATGGTAGCGAGAGCTGGGTCTACTCAAACAATTTAATTCATGGTTTAAAAGTGGCTGATATGAAAGTTTCGCGAATGATATCGGGTGTGTCGCGTAGGGAGAATAGAATTAGAAATGAGAAAGTGCGTGAGGATTTAAATGTGGATTCGGTTGATGAGGTAGCAAGAAATTCTAGATTGAGATGGTTTGGTCTTGTACAGCGTATGGATGAGCATTGTTTACCAAATTTGATTTTGAATGCTGAAGTGAATGCACCGAGAGGTAGAGGTAGACCGCGAAGAAGATATTTAGATTCTCTCAAGAACGATTTGAAACAGACCAGACGCTGAAGGCGACCTAGTAGTGCGCTGGAGCTTTCGGGTTCCGAGTAATATCGTGGTGCCATCCCAAAGTCGCGAGGATAATTATTTCGAAGCATTGAAGCTTTGAAGCTATTTCACAATAACTTCATTGTATGTTGTCATTTTGTCTATTGTTCTGTATTTGTTATGAAAAGAACAGCATAAATGGAATGTCGTGCGTATGTATTGGTAATGAACGCATTTGCTTGGCCGTATAAATTGTATGCCAAGCAGAGTTGTTGATCAACAATATTTACGCACTCAAATATTTTTTGTGCTAGCTGTATTTCATGCGAAATGAACAACATTACAAAAGTGATATATAATACGCATGTATTGGTGATTGTCGACTCTGTTTGCCACACAATTCACATGGACAAACACACACAAAAAACATTTGGGGTATGTTCATCATATTCATTGGTGACAATATATGTTTACTACAGTTGTATCTGATTCTACCACATGCAAGTTTTTATAAATATGTGCGCATGTCGAACAGACTCATTGTGAAAAAGTTTTGCTGTCAAACTAATACTATGTCACATTTATTACTTTGCATGTGGTAGAGTCAAATACAACTGTGGTAAACATATATTGTCACCAATGAATATGATGAACATACCCCAAACGTTTTTTGTGTGCAGAAGTGTTAATTACCTATTGGTAATTGTAAATGTATTCATACACACGGCATTTCTCTTATGCTGTTCTCTCCATATAAAATACAGAAAACAGACGAATGACGACACACAACAACAATATTGTGAAATAATTTCAAAGTTTCTGAATACCATCGCGACTTTAAGATGGTGTAACGATAGTGTTCGACTTAATTGAAATGAATTACGCGAATGAAGTGTACGGTGAGATCGGCTGAAGGGCATTAATGGTATTTAAATGATTGTTGTTGTTGTTGCTGCACAACGCTTATTATAATATTGTAGTTTGCAGTTTTTGTAGTTCGTTAAACAGGTAAATTTTTTTTTATTTTTCTCTTCTTTAGAAAAAAAAATCCAAACGTTTTTAATATGTTTTTGTTTTTTATGTTATTTATGTATATATTGAAAGAAATAAAAACTTATTTTCTACGTTTTTTTCCATAATCAACTTTAGATATGAGCAATGGATTGTTTTGTTTAAGCTGAAATGCTGACTTTGATTTGTTATTAACATAAGATCTTTTTCGTTTATTGTTATTACTTGAAGTTGATCGTGATAGACGTTTCAATTCTGGTGGTACTATATAATCCGGTACATCAGACAAGTGAGCTTGCTTTTTAACGGTTCCAAATTGCTTGTCATGGCGTAAAAGTTGCAAATCTCTTGGGTTCTTGTCGAAAAAACTTTTCATTTTCTCGCAATTGATCATTTCATTTTTAATTTCTTTCACACGAGCGTCTCGGATTGCAACTTTTGTGATGGCACGCCATGCATCATTAGCTCGATAACGGAATGCATCGACCTTTTCCAGTTTAAATTGATAATTTTTTATAATTTCACTTTCACAAGAATAGCCAGTTTTGAGATGCTCTTCAACTGCTTCAAGAAGTGGTTTTTCAGACATATCAGCAAAAGACAATACATTTCCAGTGTTGTTGGCTCTTGCTGTTCTTCCAGCTCTATGTAAATAAGAACTGATATCTAAAGGAAAATCAAAATTAATCACATTTGATACATTTTGAAAATCAATTCCTCGAGCAACTCCAGACTCTCTATCAATTTTTCCGACTTTGACCTGTTTAATTTGCTGTTGATTTAAAGCCTGTTCATCAGATGCAATTATTATATCGTAAAAGTTTCGATTAAATTGTGTAACAGAATGACATCGTACTTTAGCAGGCAGCTCTGAATTCAATATACACGATTTTATAGAAAATTGTTCCAAAAATAGTTTTAACCTAGAAATAAAAAATCATAATTTTTAGAATATACATATATGTATATTGATAAAAAAAAATAGCAAATAAAAACTTATTTGGATATTTGATCAGTAAAATAGAATATTTTCATGTTAACGCGTTTCACATTAACTCAATAGTCCGAACATATTTTAAACATCATGAATAATATTAATATAAATTTTTCAAATTCATCATTTTTGAAAAAAAAAAAAAAAATACTTACTTATAACAACGGTCGACTGTGTTAACAAAAATTATGCTCTTGCCACGAATCAATTCCAATTTCAGCAACGAATACAAAATGGCGGCTTTATCACATTCTTCGGCCAAGATTCTGTAGTGTGCTAGCTGTGTAGCCGGAGTCAATTCCGGCTCTTCTAGTTTCAATACCACCGGATTGTGTAGAACAAGTCTTTTGAGTGTGGTAACATCATCGCTGAGCGTGGCAGATGCCAAAATTGCTTGATAAATGGATGGTAAATAGTTGAGAACTTCCTTGAGGTCATTTTCAAAACCAAAAGAAAATACCAAATCAGCTTCGTCAATCACTATTGTCTCCATAGCATCAAGCTTCACAACGCCAGATTTAAGTTGTGTTAGTATTTTAGCAGGCGTAGATATAATGACATCAGGTCGTTCAGCTAACATGTGCTTCACTGTGCCCGGATTTACAGTTGATGCTAAATCGATTGATCGCACATCTCTTTGACATTTTTTAGTGAGTTCATCAAATGAAGACTTAATTTGTTGACATAATTCTTTACTTGGTGCTAAAACTAATGTTGTGGTTAATTGTTCTGTAGTGGTCGCTTCTTTTTTCATTTTTAAAATCTTCTGGATCACTGGAATTGCAAATGCAGCCGTCTTTCCTACAATTTTGTGGTTTAAAAAAAAAGAATTTTAGGTAAAAAAGTGGAATATTTATTAAAACATATGCATGCAATTAAATCCTTACCTGAACCAGTTTTAGCACGTACCTTAAGGGAAACAACAAAAGAAAATATAAATAAATCTTGTAAATATTCTCCCAATATTGTGAATATACTAAATATCATAAATATCATAAATATTCTAAACATATGAAAATTTGAGATTTGTAGTAGAGATCATACTGCATTCTATGAATGTTGAATTCTGACTTGATCTCATCTACGAAATCTCATTTTTACGCAATACTTACTTATTTTGCCATCGAGACAATGTTTTCAATTTAAAACTTTATAGCTAATTGATTTTAATGAATTGAATATTCTCAAGATATTTCAAATATTTATGATACGGTTCGTATTTTTGAATCTAGCAAATATTTCATAAAAATTTTATTATCGCATAAATATTCTAAGTATTCACTAAATATATATATTCATAAAGGGTTCTCTGCCCCAGAGCACGTACCAGAACATCTTTACCTTCAAGCAACAATGGAATTGCCTTTTCTTGGATAAGTGTGGGAGCCAACCAACCCAGTAAAGCAATTGCCTTCAATATCCTATCATCGATTTCCATTTGGTGAAATTGTAGTTGTTTCTCTTCAGCATCATTATCGTCTGCCATTTGTTCACTGTCGAATGATAAGAACGTATAATTTTATAAATATCTAAATAAATAAAAATGCTTATAATACCATACAATTGTTTTAGTTCTATTATTTTCAGAGAGAAGATTAGTCATTTTTCATACATTAGCCACCGTATATAGTGCTAATTCAATAGTCCAAACAAGTTTCATCATAAATTTACTACTTTATTTTCGAAAAATTTGCTGAGCATTACTTACATGATAAATAATTGATTTCAACTTAAAAAAAAAAAATACATAAACCACAAGTTCTTGTTCGCACCGTATTGAATAAACATGTGCTTTCGAATAAATGACCAAATGTACAGATAATTTTTGACATTTCAATTGTTAAAATTGCCAAAGACTATAGTTGGCAGCAATGAAATTTATTTTAGTACTGAAGTGCGGTTCACATAATTGATTAGTGTTCAAATCCACATTTGTATATTTTTATTCGTATTCAATGGCTTGCAACAGTAGAGCATGCAATTTCCTAGCTTCTAAACCAATGGTTTGAGGTTCATCAGAATTTTCATCCGTTTCAGATTCGAAGACTGCAGGTAAAGCAATTCCAAACATTTGACATGAATATAATAAATTTAAAACTTCCTCTATGACAACAGATGGTAAAACTAATGTTTGTTTTGCTAAACCAGTTAAAAGACCCAGTACACATCTCTTCACATAGAACCATGTATCTGGACACAATCGAGCTCCTGCTGTAGCGTTGTCGAGAGCATGTGCAATTCGTGATAAACCAAATTCATAATTTCCCTTTGCACAATATAAAGTTCCAATAACTAGGTTAACAATGCACAAGTGAAGACAATGGCCATTTGCATTGCCTTTTATTTCCTCAGCTCGTTCTACTTTACGCATTAGTTCTTCAGCTTCTTCATTTTGTGATGTCATTATGTATGAAACACATAAATTTCCTGCAATTTGTGAAGAATTGTATTGAATTATTTTAGTTTCCTATTTAAAAAAGCATATTTCGTACTAGCTGAAAAGTAAAGGAAACGTGTTCCAAGTTAATGTTACCTAAAACTGCCGGAGATACACTCAAAATGTCGCCATAGTTTTGCCGTACAATTGGTTCATAAAATACGGCTGCTTCTTTGTACTTATCACCGCGCATAAAAAGAACATGAGCTGCATGCAATCGCCACAATGGAGATTCGGTACAAAATTCGGCTTTAAATGGAAATATTCAACGGTATAATTAAGAAAATCAGAAGTAAACTACTCGAAAAAAATATATACCACTTGAATGAAACTCCCGTTCAGCTGTTGCAAAATCATCATCCAACCAATATAACCACGCTCTTGCCATTGCTACCGGTAAGAAATTCTCTAGTTCTTCCTCATATTCACAAAGTGTTTTTTTGACAGCATCATCATCATTAGAAGCACCACTTTCTTTTATTTTATCTTTCAGCGCACGTAATTTTGCAGTAACTCGTGTAAAAAGTTTTCCAAGTTTTTGGTCAGCCTCCTCTCGAGATGTTTGAACAGTGATTATTGCATCAAGCAAATCATACAAAAAAATTGACAAATATTTGTAAGTGAGATGAGCGTATTCGGCCAAAATATCTGCAGCCGTGTCATACATCTCATGTTTACAGCATAGAAGTAAAATATTTGCAAATGTTTCTGCAGGACATGTTGGTGGTCCAATCTCAAGTAAAAATGCTAAACGTCTCAGTCTCGTACTAATTCCTCCTGATGTATCAGTTAAAGCAAGATTATGTAATGTAACTGGATCAAGTTCCGGTTCACTTCGAGGTGGCAAATCCCTTAAAAACAGTCGAACAAGTATTATTAGTGAATAGTAAAAATTTCGCCTACGAAAATTTTCTGACTTTTTTAAAATTATTTATAAATATTGGATTATTGAATGAAAAAAAAAAAACAGATGAATTTCAATGATGATGTTTTCAATATAATATATCATCCTAATGAGCTTGAAAGTATTAGTCATTTGAATACAAACATTAAAGCTTCACGAGCTCCTTCCAAATTCAATTCTTGATATTCTATTGCTGCTTTCAGATTCAAACTCTGAGTTAAACCAGATGATGATAAAGACGGTGGATTTCCAACACTGTAGAGATATTTTTTTAAGAAATAAAAAAAAATGTTGAGGACATATTGTATTATTTTGAATAAAACCTGCGTGCTCCTCCTTCGTTTTCAATCTGTGTACCAATGCCCAGCTCCGGATGATTTCGAATTCCTCTCTCCACAATTTCTGCTATATAATTAAGCGCCTATTTAATGAAAGAATGGAATTAGACATAAAAATATGAAGAAAATAAAATTTACTATATCAAAATATTTGTTTACCTGGCCATTTTCTTTACGTCGATAGTGACACATAGCTGCATTATATGCAATTAATGGATTAAATCCTCCGTTTTGCAGAGCAGCTGTAAACCTTTGTAAAGCTTCATCAAAAACATTGGCTTGGTACAGTAAACAACCTTCATCATTTAGAGTAGATTCGTGATATGAATTTCGTTGAGATAACAAGGTTTGTGTGCTACTATACTCCTCGTTGAAATATCGAATGGCACATTGCAATTGCAGTATTTTTTCCTTTAATTCAGGAGCTTCAATTGTTGTGGTTATTTTAAATGCTTCTTCAAACAGTCCCGATTGGAATAATGATTGAGCATATGCAAATTTATATTCTGGTTCATTTGGTACCAATAGACAGAGCTGTTCGTAGCAATTAGCTGATTCGATATACTCTTGGCATTGATAATAACAGTAACCAAGAAGAGATAATCCCGCTCGGCAGTTTGTTGATTCAGGTATTTTACATAGGACTGCTATTGCATCTGTATATCGTTGTTCATTAATCAGCAAATAAATTGTTTTTGTATATTCACCGGAACGTATTTCATTTTTTTTAGCGAACATTTTCAATATTACTTAAGAGACGTTCGAACCTTTTTTGTTTTATACTCAACTACCACAACAAAACTGTTTCTAGGGTAACCAAGTGCTTGTTTAGTACCACAAACCATTTTAGTATTCACAATAAAAAGTGTAATTTTACATTTATTACTAAATTTAAATAAAATTTTGTTTTTGTAGTTCGTTAAACATCGTAGGAAAAATAGGTAAATATAGTTTTATTTTTCTCTTTTATAGAAATAAAATCTAATTGTGTTTAAAATGTGTTTGTTTTATTGTCATTTCTATATTGGGAAGTTTTATTTTGAAAAAATGGTTATACATTGAATATTCGGAATATATTTTTACTTTTGGGTTCAAAATATTGCCCATTGCTAGACACTACTTTCTTCCATTTTTCTGGCAATTTATAAATCCCATCTCGAAAAAACAGCCGGCTTGACAGGAAAAAACGTATTGAGCCAGTTTTTGGTTCCGTCGACAAAAGTCAAGCCTATACAATTTAATCAATTGTCGTCGATAGCGTTCATCAGTGATGGTTTCTTCTTTCTGATCCCAACAAATACAGAGCATTACCTTTGCGCAATGAATCCATTTTTCATCCCAGTAACAATTTGATGCAGAAACGACTTTCTTTTGAAGCGTTCAAGCAGTTCATCGACGTTCGATGTCTCTTGGCTTCAATTCATATGGCAATCAATGTCCTTGCTTTTGGATCATTCCTAGATGACTTATACTGTAAAAGACGCGCCATGCAGTAGCATAAGAAATTTTACTAATGCTAAGACTAAGGGGAAAAGTACTAGAAAGAGCAATCCATTCTAGTACAAAAAAAATCCCGAAAAATCCCATCAAATCACATTCAATATTGTCTTACTAAAATAAAATACACATACATTACTCTTGACACATTAAGACTTGTCAAACTCCCAATATAGTGAGATATTTTTGTATTTAAATATGATTTGAGTTTGTTGTGTTCCATTCAATTTCAGAAACAAATTTGACAAATATTGATGATTCAATTTTATTTCCATGCTAGATTTCAAATCTTTTTCTGAAATTAAATGGAACACTTCAAACAAAAATGACCTTTAAATACAATTCACTATACTAATTTTTGACAAATCTTAATGTGTCAAGAGTAATGTATGTGTATTTTATTTTAGTAAGACAATATTTAATGTGATTTGATGGGATTTATTTAGTACTAGATTGGATTGCTCTTTCTAGTACTTTTCCCCTTGGCTAAGACACAATATGAAACAAGTAAAAATAGAAATCAATATATAAAACAATTAAACAAATGAAATGAAATTGTAAGGAATGATCTACAGTCTGTATTAGACTAAATAAATAAGAAGATTAATCATTCTTGTTTTATCTGATCTCGATATTGCAGTTTAATAATTAGTTAGGATTGGGAATTAATTGTTGAATCGATGTAATTATTGAGTAATTTTGAATTTATAAATAAAATTGTAAAATATTTTAAATTTGTTATTGTCTTTTCCTAATTAAATAAACCACTTTTGACGAAGAAACGCTTTTTGGTACCGTAATAATAATAATGATAAATCGAAATAGAACTAGTTTCGTTAAAATTTGAATCTATTTATTTTTTTATTATTGCTTATTTAGTTATTATCTTTTTTAAATTTATTATTTATCATTACCACTTACATGTATATCTTAAGTAACATTAGTAAAATGAAATCCAGATCAATGCAGATTTTATGCGTTAAGAGATAGACTCTTGTACAGTAGGGTGTTCCTCTAATCTGGAAAAGAAAAAAGGGGGTACCTTAAATTAAATATGAAGAAATTCTGTGTCAATTGATAGTATTCAAACAGGGCTGTGATTTTTATTCACACTTCCCGAAGCAAAGAATTCTTTTCAAAATCGAATAATGCTTACCTAAAACACCCACTAAAGTACTCCTGCGCAGTTCACATCAACCAGATGGAAGAGAACTTGCTGCTACGCTACTAACCCACATAGTCGGGATAGCTTTAATAACTTATGTTACATTTGTTTTTTTTTGTTTTGGTTTTGTGCTGATTAGACAGCATGATCAGCTGGCTGCTGATTGTACTCGAACATTTCTTCATCACTATCTACGATAGCAACAACAGCGACTTCGTCGGCCTCGGCAATTGCATTCCGGGCTCTGTATCTATTCACTGCATCCGGTATCGGAAGTTCCAACAATGTCCATAGTCCTGATTAATCAAAACAATGAATCGTCTTAAGCAATCATTCAATTGCAATTTCAATCAATTAGCCTTACCTTTCAATAGAATGTTCTTTGCAGCCACGACGTCACGATGCCAAATCACAGAGCATTCCTGGTTTAATTCCCAGTTTTTAGAGTAAGTTTTTACTTTTGGGTATAAACCATCGCTTTCAACATCAACGTTCAATTCGCGTTCTAACTGTCTGAATAACGATAGATCAGTCTTGCCCCATTTTGACACAATCACTGATGGCAGCAATGTTCTGGCGTCGGGAATGCTAAATGAAAAAATTCATTCAATTAAAGACCTTCAAAGATATGTATGATTAAGTTTATTTTAAAATAAAATTACCATCGGCATCTCTTGAATCTGGCCGCTTTGTTCTGGTTTTGAAAACGATTCATACACCTGGCATCGGTTTGAGATGTTCCCCATTCGTCCGTCAATTGTATGAAACAATTTGAACGCTTCTTTATTGCCTTCAACGACTTACGAACCCCTGGACAACGCACATGTTTTTTTATACTGATTGGGCTATCAGGTGGTATTTCGCCATCAGCACCAAAAAAGAACAATGTTGACTTCTTTTTGGTTATCATGTTCACCCATTTGTCAACAAAACTATTGCTTTTAATATATTTGTCCAGGGCGAGTCGAGTGTATTTAGCAGTGGAGAAAGCGCATATGCCATGCTTCATCATCTTCACTCGATGCTTGATGTAATTCAGCCAGTGTGGCCCTTTTGGCGATGGCATCACTGGGTATAGATCTCGGTTTTCTCGATCTAGGCGCTCCTCTTCCACAAACTTTTTCGTCCACCGACTTGCCTTGGCGTTCCGTACTTTTTGCCCCGTCTGCCAGTGGAACTGCTTGCTAGACATGGTGAAATTGTACTGAAAAGAAAAATAAAAAAAATAATTAGTTATCAAATGGATTTGGAAGGCACTTACATAGTGGATTCTGCATTGAAATAAAATGAATGTATACGAAACTTACCTCTGTGCCAGTTTTGATGTTGTGTGTTACTGAAGTGTTCCAGCTTTTCACGCCTGTATCAACGCCAACAAAATTCTTGATAGTGCCATCCATAACCTTTTGAGCGATGCGAGAATGGTCGATTGCTTTCCTTTCTTGTTTCTTGGCCGAGTACTGCAACGCCACAGTGATTCCATCGGTGTTTATGGAAAAGTCAAACTTCTTTTTGCCGCGTACGAATCTTCGAATTTTCCGCATATAGAAATACTGATCCCAATAATAATTACTCGAAAGATTGAAGTCTTTTACCGGAACATTTGTTATAATGGTTTTTCCGTTTTTGTTCTCACTTTCCACTTTCGGCAGCAACTTTTGCGAAGATAAGACCTGGTGCATGGAGGAGCAATCGATTTTAAGATACGTACGCCGGAAACTACACATCGGCACCACTACTAAATTTTTGATTTTCGGCCAAAAATTCGGATTGTCAAGCATTTGTTTCCGTTTGGGTTTCCATTTGCCTTTCGCCTTTTTCCGCTTTCTTTTCTTGTGTTTAGTTGATGGCTGATGTGGCCACGTCAGATTGTATTCTTCTATCTCGCGTTGCATAGATAGGTACATTGGCATAGCCTTAAACCAGTGTTCTTGATCAGTTGTAAGGTCATGCAGATTGATTACAGGAAACACATTCAAGTTGTTCACCATGTCATACAAAATGTTACACCGTTCCAGTTTGTGTGGATCGCGAACTGGCACTCTGATGTTTTTTTGTTTAACAATCAATTGTACAACACTATCGATGTCACTTGGCAAAAATTTCTCTGAGTCATCTTCTACGACTGTGTTCCATTGGAACACTTTCAGTTTCAAATACTGGATGATGTGTTTCTTTGCATGCGTATGTAGATTAGTGACTACATTGTCTGTATATTGATTGGTTAAATGCTTGAGGCCATTGCTGAAATCTTTATTATTGGGCCAATCGATACGATGATTGTCGTCAAGACCTTCGACAATTGCTTTGAATTCTGGGTCGATTCGTTTCATCTCTGGTCTTGGTCCACGTGGTTTTATTCCTCGTGGTTTGTACTTTGATTTTTTCACTTTCGGCGGCTGATTGTTATGCCATAGCACTTGTTGAAAGCAGAGCTTGATCTTTTGTTCTCCACTTTCACCGAAGAATGCGAAATCATTGTTCTCGATGCCTATGTTCATACGCCTTCTGCACCTCAAATAAAAATAGCAATGACCCCAAGACGCAAATAGAAGTGGCTTGCAAGCTCATTTCCGTCATTTTGCCAATCAATGCTTCCCGAAATTGTGGGCGAATGATTGTCTTAAGCGCACATTTTACTGTTGTAATTTCATCCTTCGTTTCTCCCTTCGCTGGTATGGATGGCTTGAAACGATTCGCCATTTTTCTATTGAAAAAAAAAAAAAACATAGACACATACGATTTAGTTCGAAAACAAACACTATTTAAACTTAGAAAAAAATCATTCTTCATTCATTGTTGGTAATCAATTTTTGCTATCAGTTGTGTACGAAAACAAAGCTAACAAAAAAAAACCGAATAGAAAATTGCATATTTTTCATGTAATTTGAAATTGACATGTTTGGTTCTAATTAACATAAAATAGCACGTTTTATCGCTCTTCAATCTATCCACTCTTATAATTTTCAATAAATCTCAAATTATAATTCATTTTCTGTATGTTGGTTTTTGTCATTTTACTGAACGTGTTAAATTTCATCGAATTTAAGAAGAAAAAAAAAAAGGAAGAAAACCAAAATCACAATTAAACAAAATGACTTTGAATCAAAAACTGCATGGAAATAAGTAAAATGAATAATTAGCACAATTAGGGACAAATAGGCACAGCATTAAATCCACATAAATCGGTCAGCATTGAAAATTGAACACAAATTCACTGAGAATTTTTTAAATAATTACCAAAAAAATCAACTATAAAAAAACACACGAATATAGAGTTCACTAAAACACACCATTCGATATGCCACTCTCGCAAATAATTCAATTCCAATTGAAAATCCAATAAAAAGTATTTAATTTACTGTAAATCACAAGAAAATTTGATTTAATTTAATCTTGGCGACTGACTTTGTCTAAATATCGTCTCCGAATGACAATGATTTGTGAAATTCTGATGATTTGAGGCGAATTTTATCGAAAACTAACAGTAACAAATCAACATCGAATCGAAAACGCGACACATTTTGAAATACACTGGATAATTTTTATTTCTTTGAAATGAATTGATTGTATGTATCAATGTGAGAGTTCATAAACAAATGGTCGCCGAATATAAAAATTGCACGGCAACCAAAAATTTGCAAACGATCACAAAGAATCCATTGAAATTTGAAATACACAGATTGGCCATGATCACATTGTAAAATACCGTTTTGTCACAACTAAGAATCATTTCATTTTGTCGATCTATTGTTTATTGATAAATAAATCACTTCATTGTTTAAATTTCTCTCTATACAGTGGGAATTTCCATTTTTGTTCACTTTGGGTGTTTTTTTATCAAGTTATTTACAATGAAACACTTTCTTTATGCACAAAATCAAATATGATACACATGCTTCGATAAAATGAAATAAAATCAAATCAAATAAGATTCCAATGTGATTCAATACCAATTACAAGAGAAAATCTACTGTAAAGACACGAATCAGTTAAAACATCAAAGTTTGTATTTAGATTTGACGTTTTGAAATGTGCTTCAGATCTGTCAACATTCATAAACAATACAATGTCAACCATTCTAAAGGTTCGTTTCTATATATACGAGAAGCAATAATAAAATTCATTTTTTGCTTCGGGAAGTGTGAATATCAATTGCAACGATTTGTGAATACTATCAATTGACATAAAATTTTGTACTCTTTAATTCAAGCCACCCCCTTTTTTAATTTTTAGTTCTCGGAAACACCTTATTGTACAGGTAACTGTTTATAACGTTTTACGTTTGTGAAATTTTAGGTTCACCTGTTATTTTTTCAATATGTTTCGCCTATATAAGTTGATTTAGCAAAAATAATTTATAATTATTCATTTAATCGACAAAAAAATCTGCAAACTTTTTTTTCATCTTTTCCATCGGCGAAAAAATCATAGATTCAATTCAAAATTTTGTACCTAAATCAAAAGAGAAAAAAAAGGTCTTACCAATGTAAAACATACTTTTCCGCACTGGGGTCCACAATATTTCATTTATTCATTTTACATTTTATCTATGTTCTTAAAAGAGTCACGATACAGATTTCTATTCTGAGAAGAAAATGAAGATTTTAATTTAAATTAAAATCTTTCTGAAGAATTGAGAGAAAAAATTACATGTTCATATAAATTGTGCATGGGGTTACGCAGTACTGAATGATGTTTGAAAACGTCAAAAGTACTGGATGTGAGAATGTTTTATGTACTGTAGACGACTGTAAACCAACAGAACAGAACTTTTGACGTTTTCAAACGCCATTCAGTACTGCGAAACACCATGAATTTTTGTCAATTTGTATGAAAATCATCCATTGTTTCCCTGTACTGTACAATGTACATAATTAAATAATAGTTCATATAATGTCAATCAATCAATCAGTTAGTTAGTTAGTTTATTTTTTCCTTTCATATATAAAAGAGGAACTCGAAAACATATAAACTTAGTATAATGCATCTATATCAATGCCGAATTTATGTTGCGAAAGCCTCAACTGTTTGAATTGATGTCTGAAGAGAAATCAGTAAACTATGATTTCTATTTAGAGGTAACTGAGAGTTACTAACTGCTATTATTATTATTATTGAAATTTTCGGAACCAAAATAATTGCATTGAAAAACTAATCAAAGTTTTGATTAATTTACTTATCCGCACACAACATATTGTGCGTAAAAGTATTGTAATCGGTCAAAAAATTAAGGGCACCCAAAAATATTTTTTCTCGGCGTTTTGAACCTAGGAGAACACGAAAAACCAGTTTTAAGAGTGGTAATGTGAGTGTGTGGTACCCTGTATACCCTTTACCCTGTTCAGGAATAGAAACCATTAAATTTTGAGCCATGGATGATGACCGCATAGTGGATCCGTTAAATGGAGATATATATATCCATTGTAAATGATGATTTTTGTATGAAAATAGTCTGAAATAGGCATCTTCTTTTGCGAAAAAAATGTGGGTCCTCGAAGATTAGAATGTCGGCTCCACTGTTTGTTTGGTCCCTAGATGGGTTTTTTTGTGAAAAATGTTATGTTTATATGTTTTCGTCATTTTCGTCAAAGGAAACTCATGTTCTTTTGCAAAAAAAAAATAGATCTTTGAAAGTCGGTTCGATTGTTTGTTTGGTCCTTAGATGGGTTTTTGGGTGAAAAGTGACACTTTTCTATGTGAAATTACATACTTTCATTTATGGCATTTTATAACGTTCAAAGTTCGAACCATATAAAACTATTATTATTTCGCCAAATCAATTAGTTTTTGACTTTCTACTTTCGGTGAATTTATTGTTACTTCAACCGTAAATCGAGAACTACAGTTCAAAACCTGTAAAAAATTCCTTACACAGAAGTAAAAATGCAATTTTGAGTATAATTCGTAAGTCATTTTCGATTTACTTTAAACGAAGAAATCGATATCGCGCCTAATTCATCTTATTTCGGTTTCAAAAACGTATTTCATCTACAAGTCTCCTTTCCGAGGAGAATGTCATAGTATGGGACTACGACAATAAGTTGTTTTGATTATGGAAAAACGTAAACCATCTTATTTTAAGATAAAATGTAATGAATTTTTAACAGATATTGGATATGTTTCATGTGTTGAATTTTCAGTGCGAAAAAGTTCATCTTACGGATGTAAGACATCTTGTTATATTTAACTTAATGCCCCTTTTATTTTATATTTTTATCGAGACATTTATTTAAATAGATATTTCTGTCAATACAATTTTCGTACGTTATTATTTATCATTAGATTTTGGTTCAATTAATCTCAATTTTGCTGTTTTATAACATGGTAATGTTTTTATAGTAGTAAAGTTTACAATGTAAACCTCTGTAATTGTCTGGTAATTAGTTTCATTAAAAACAAACAATGAAATATACAACTTTGCAAAAATCATTTGTAGCAACATTACTTATGTAATTTAAACTACTTTTTTTTGTAATATTGAATTGTTATGGATAAAGTAAATGTTAAAACGACTTGCAACAATTCAAAACACTTCCGCATCAATTTCAATCTCAAAAACCACTTTCGTTCAGGGAAATGGAAAAAGCTTTTAATCAGTTATCAAGAGAGGGGTTTTGTCAGTGGAAATATGTCCGAAATGTACTATTATCTAATTAAATATTTATTTTGGTAGCACATTCCAACCTGATTGGATCTATGTAAGAACTCAAGGGAAAAAAAAGACGGCCAAAATTTTAAATATTTGTTAAATTTTATAAAGTAAAATAGCAATCATATATATTAATTTAATTGATGTGTAAGAAATAATTCTGAAAAATAAATGTTTCAAAACTGATGTCGTGTGTTTTAATAATTTTAATCGTGATTATTATTTAGTTCATTTTATGATTTCTTCTTTCTTTCCTTGTGCACAATTTGTTGTGCGCTCTTTCGTATGCACTGAACCTTTTAATTGTAGACCAATGCAATAAATTAAACGTTTGCTGTTATAGCTTCTATGGCATTGAAATTGTTCAGTTCAAGTGCAACAAACCGAGCAAAATGATTTAAAGTGCATTATTTGAAATTTTGTGTTTAAAGAGACTTCCAATATACTTTGCGATAGCATTCATCTTCTAACTATTGCATTGTATGGCAATACATTTTTTCCATCAAAACACAAAAAAATATTTTTGAAAAAACATTTTAAGTGATATGAAAAATTAAATTTTTTTTGATTGCCAATAAAATAATGTGAGATATATTTAGAAATATTTTTGCTATTTAAAGTAAAATTTTTAGCTAAAAGTGAAATTTATTGTAAACAAAAAAAATACTTTTTGGACAATAAAATACATTTGAATAAAAATGAATCACAAGAAATGGTTTTTTGACGTATCTCTTCTCTTAATCGTAATCCACTTGAATTTGAGTTTCTGTAAACGAATCAGGGTAAAAAATAAAATTTACAAATAATTGATATTATTCTTATGCTTTGCGGTATATTTATTTTTAATAGAAACGTCAAATTTATCGTGAGCATGTTCAACCACATAGTGGTGGAAAAATACCCGAATCAGCTTTTGAAACAGATCGACTTATATTGAATCGACTGCAGCAAGAAGGATTCGCTATACCAGATGGCATGTTTTTAGAACAAAGAAATCCAAAAGTTTTCCCTTATTCACACAATGATTTACGACCGGTATTTAAAGTGTTTTCTACTTCGGATAATCGCTTTATTGCTGATGCAGATGAAATATTCAATTTTATGCAACCACTTAGTGAGACAACGTATCCCATTCCACGTATTACTGATGAAAGGCTATCGCATATTCCGATTCATACCACCATTTATCAACCTGTGTACAAGAAATTTGTCCTTCCAAGTCCATATTTTCAAAATCCAGAGAAGAATATCATACAACTAACACGTAAGTGAATACGAAGCAATAATCAAAATTATAGCTCATTTTACATTTTCATCTAGTTCATCCGTCATTTTCATCCAGTCTATTTCATCGGTATAAACCATTCAAACCATTTGTTAATCATAATCAATATCCACACTCTCATTCTACATCTCAATATTATTATTCTGATGATTATATCACATCACAGGTAGAATATGTAAAAAAATTAGGTGTCAATTCATAAATTTAAAACACTCAACTGTTTTTTCTATTTAATTTTCTTCATTCACCTGTCGACTATATTTTCTTCATTTCTTTCACAGATCTTCAATGATTTTTCATTCCTATTTGATCGTATTTCATATGGAATTCTACTGCGTTTATATAACTAGTTCAAAGATTACAAATTATAAATTATAAATATAAGTATATAATTCATTGTAAAATTTAATAGAAAATAAAGTCAATAGAAGATATTAATATAAAGTCAAATTAATATATATATGACAAGTAAATGAACAGTTGCATAGTGTGTAAAAATGGTATCAAATACATTACGTACATACTTTCTATTATTATTGCTCTAAAATGTATAGAATTAAAGTTATGTATTTTTTTGTGTCACAAAGACAGAGCTATAAGATTATTACATCAACTGAAAAGTAAACAAAAAAATGGTATCATATGATTGGAGGCTGAAGTATACTCAACAGTAGTGAAAGTGGTTTTGAAAATGGCCTTAATAATGCCGTACTACGTGTATGTAACATATAACCTAATGTTAAATCTATTTCAATCCAAATGAAAAAGATTTTGTCAGCAACACTAGCTATGGTATCTTTCGTTGAACGACTCAAGTGAACAATTATACATTTATTCATGCTTGATTAACAGGGATGTGAAAATTTCCAATCTATTGGTAATTTATAAATGAAAAGTAGTTTTTTCGATTCAATTGAAATGAATAATTTTGAAAATCCATTTTTTGCCATATTAATGCAAGAATTTTTCACAACCTTGTATCGGTTCAGTGAATGGGATTCATAATTAAATTCGCCAAGTAATTTGCTACGCTGGTAGGTAATTCCCACTCCACATACCACATATCATTTCTGTGAGTATTTTTCCTGTAAATTGCGATCAACTTGCGTTTTTCATATCGTTTAAGGTGTAGTTTTATTTTGGACTTCATGATAATCGAATCGGATTTTTTATTTGTAAAATTCTTCAAACAATATTTAACATGAAACCAATTGTAAATAAATTGGTTTTTGCAATCGTTATCATGTGTGGAGCTATACAGTGTGTACGTATAGAAGTAAGTTTTAATTCATTTTAAATTCATTGTTTGGTGCTTGAAATAGTTTTCAAATCACAATTATTACATATTGTATGATCAAATTTGTCATCTAAATTAAACGTGTTTTTCTTTCGATGTAATATATCTCATTTACTCTTCATTTCAAAATCAGTCACATTCAATGTTTGCAGCTTGATCAACCATAACCAAAAACTATTCGAACAAATTATTTCTAAATATAAGAGAGTTCAGTTTCTTTGAACGCATAAATGAAGTGAATACAACGAAATTATGAGCTTCGTAATTGTTTTACTCTTGCTTCGCATAAAAGATATAACTGATAGAAAAATTGTATACAAAATCAGTTTGAAAGTTAAATCACACGCATATTCATACGCAAATGAAGCGAATAAATGGTCCAAATTTGAATGACATGATAGAAAACTTAATATAATAAATTAATAATGAAGAAATAAAATAATTATTTAAAAACTTGAATTAATTATAACAGTTAACATACTTAATGAATGAAACTTTCGGCCACATTAAGCATTACAAAAAAAGTATTATATGTTATATTAATATTTTTGGGGATAGAAGTATGGATCACTGTATCACCCAGCTCAATATATAGAACAACAACATGAAGATGAAAAACAAGATTTACATAAAATTCCCGGAGTACCTGGCCATGATTATCCAATATTTCATGAAGTTCCTCCAACGAATTTTCATTGTGGAAATGTTCCTGCTGTGCCCGGAATGTATGCAAACACTGAGACGGGCTGTCAAGCTTATCATGTATGCCATGATGGACGTGAAGGACATCAAGGCGCATCATTCCTTTGTACTAACGGAACAATATTCAGTCAAAAGGAGTTCACTTGTGATTGGTGGTACAACGTTGATTGCAGTGAAGCTCCATCTTATTATTAGTAAGTTGAAATAATAATGTTTGAGTTAAAATAATACGTTAATTGAAATGAATTTTCAATAATTTTCCATACAGTTTGAACGCTGATCCAGATCACAACCCATACTTCCCAAAAAAGAAACCCGAGGATTTGCTCCCTTAACTCATATCTTATTTATTGATGAAATTAATTTTTTTGTAAATATAATTCACACAATTAGAATTTAATGGAGTTTGATTTTATTTTAAGCTGCATCATGAACAGTGAAAACCCTCGAACAAATTGAATTGACATACTATCATTACTCGGCGATTCCATTTTAAAAGGGAAAATTTTTAGCGACTTTTCCCCAACTGAGCCCAAAACATGTTTATTTCGTCGAAAAACTCGATAATTCAAAATTTCAGGTCCTTGAATCAATCTAGGAGCTTGTGACTGGGTAGCAACATTTGTCAAAAATTCGATAGAGGCATGTTTTATATATGAAAATATCTCGAAAAATATCTTAAATTTCCCCCATAAAAAATATCGGGTCAATTTTTGAGGAGGTTTGGGAACCCTTGGAGTCCATTTCTTTTGATATTTTTTGTTGCCCAAGGAATGCTAAAAAAAATGTACGTGTACCGGGGGTCTGGGAACCCCAAACTAGCCCGAATTTTTTGGGAACTTGTTCCCGTTGTTTTCTCGACTTTTATCGATTTCATCGTACTTCTAACGCCTACTGATTTTTTTATTTTTCGCAATAATCTACGGTACATGACCTTTCCAACGGTATATAAAACTTACCATTTCGCCATCATTTCTCATCAAAAAACCGTCATATTCAAAGATTTTACGCATGTAGTTTATGTAATTAGTCTTGTTGAGCTATTCTTTGTTTTTGAAAAGGTAGCTACGAATCATTTCCAATGTTTTTGGGGTCACTGAATTCTAATTTGACCTCGGTCGTTGAGTTGGGGAAAAGTCACAACAAATTTTCACTTTTAAAATGGAATTGCGCTCTATTGAAATGATTTTAACCGAATATGATTGACATTTCGTTTATGTTTGTACGAACGACTGAGAGGCTAACTTTGACTTATGATTTTTTTGACTTCGATTATAGAGCTATAGATTTATGCCGTTTGGTGAAAGTTAGTTAATCTTGTTGACTACTCAGTTGTTTTTTTTTTAAACATGAAAATTTTAATTACAATTGCAAAAAAAGATCCCGGATAGATCTATCTATTGAGTCCGCCCAGAATTTTGGACAAATTTGCTTTGGTAATAATGTTAATGTTTAACTACAATTTCAATAAAACTAGTTTCTCACTATTCAAAAGTGTTTTTTTTTCTTGTCAATCAGATATTTGGTTTTACTAATTCATTACTGCATACTAACAGTTAGCAATTTTTATATCAAGAAAACATAAATTTTTGAAAATATATTCAAGATTTTCAAATCAAAATTTCGACGTTCATCGCTCGATTTTGCTCTACTTGGATCAGTCCAAACAATCTTTACTGCTTCGTTGATTAAATTGACAGTTTCCTTTGAATTAAAAATATTAATTGATGCTAGGTTTTGCCCAATTTCTCAACAAAAAAAAAAATAAAGTTTAAATTTGTTCTGAACTGTTTCCAGCGCCCTCGTGATACAATGATGACATATTTCGTGACAAATGACATTTGTCATTAATAAAAAAAAATATGAAATAAACTGAGTGTAAAAATTGTAAACAAGGAAGAAAAGCGCTGAAAGAATAAAAATTTCAAAAATAAAGTTTGATTTTTATTGACAGATGCTTTTGTAAAATTATGTCGGACACATTTGATCAACATTTGCGAGATTTATTGCGGAAAATAATTCGTCGATCGGGCCAAAAAGTGTCATCTGGTGCAATAATACGTGAATTTCAAAAAGAATCAGTGAATCCATCGATTTTGCATCAATTCAATGAGCTCATAAAACATGATTCACTTGCATTACACCTATTCGAAACTGATTCTGATACAAATATAGCCAATTTAAAGACACAACATCCGGAAAAATGGTTGAAAATATTTTTGGAAAAGTATTTGGTAAAACTGTCATTTTACAAAGAAATTCAACAGGTTCAAAAAAAAAAGAACGTCACCGCAATTGCACCAAAAGATGAAATTACTAATGCAAAATTATCTGATATTTTGAAAAAAGTTAAAGCAGCAACAGCGGAATATCAACATCAACATCAACATCAACAACAACAACAAAATCTCACCAGTGGAAACTTAAATAAGTATCCAGTAAATGATTCACGACCACACAGCCTACTTTATTTCAACAAGATAACATATGATAGTTTGCCAATAGGATCAAAAATTATAAATTGTGCAGCTTTGCCAATATCACGACAAGAACAATTAATAGTAGATGATATCATCTATTGTGTGATTGCTGTCCAAGGTGATTATATTGTTCCACAATTTACAGCTGAAAGTGAAAATGATTTTGCTCCGGTTTCATTCAAAATATCTGATCAAATTGATGTATCACTACGTAATATCGTTCAAGACATACTTCCTATGGCTAGTTATTTTTCGGTTGTTCAAAAATTCACCCAGTGGAGTTCAAAAGCTAATAATCAAATATTGCAAGCGCTTAGTGAAATATTACAAAATATTTTAAATGATTACCGTGTTTCTGTTACTCAATTAGAGAAAGAACATTCAAAGAATATTTTGAACTTACATAAACTATTATATTTGGTGCGTCCCAATATGCAAACATTACATATTTTGGCCGAATTAGTTGAAAAAATCATTAAATCCGATTTACAAGGTGGTTCGATTTTATCATTATTGTTCGATGAAATAACATTACAAACAGGTGATCAAATGTCACAAAAGATGTTGATTGAACTCACTGAACGAGCATCAATGCCCTACATTGAAATGCTTGAACGATGGATTCTTAAAGGTTACACCACAAATATAAATTAATATTATTATTATTATTATTCAAATATTTCAATTATTTCAATTACTTCATATTCGATTGTTTTTATTATAGGTGTTATTATCGATCCATATAATCAATTCTTCATCACCGATAATGGATATGAATTGGGAAATGACCAACTCTTCAATGAGGACTATGACACAGCACGTTATTGGGAATATCAATACACTATTAAAAATGGTCGTGTACCACGATTTCTGGAGAATGATGCCGATATTATATTGCGAACCGGAAAATATTTAAATGTGATTCGTCAGTGTGGTAAACACTAGGGGTTGAGAACCCTTTCTGAATATATATATTTAGTAGATATTCAGAAAATTCACGCGATATTTAAATATTTATGAAATATTTGCTATATTCAAAAATACACACCATATCCATAAATATTTGAAATATCTAGTGAATAGTCAATTAATTTTTATCAATAAGTTAGCATTTGTGAATATATTGTTGATGGTAAAATAAGTATTGCTTGAAATTGAGATTTGGTAGCCAAGATCAAGTCAACATTCAACATGGTGACATTGTCGACACATTCACATCATGGAAGGAGAGAAGAGGAGAACAACATATTCTAAAAATTAGTGAGTATTTTTTCTTTGCTTTACATTTACATCATTTACACATTTCATTTCATAGTGTACCGTTTGTAAAATATTGTTAACATTGTAATACAAACGACAGAAAGAGAATATGCACATCTCTTACGCACTGAAGTACGCTCAACAACTGACCAACGATCAGAGTCAGGCAAATTACTAATTTGCATTACTCGCTACAATTACAACTAAATAACGCAAAAAGTAATTCCGTGCGTTACTTTTTGCGTTATTTAGCGGTAATTGTAGCGAGTAACGCAGGATTAGTCAAAAAATGTAGCGTAAGTAAACAATGCAAATTATTTGTGTAGTGCGAGTGGAACGAAAACCTTGCAAACATGATGAGTGAACGTGACAACTATATGTTTACATGTTTTTCGTTCCACTCGCACTACACAATTAATTTGCATTGTTTACTTACGCTACATTTTTTGACTAATCCTGCGTTACTCGCTACAATTACCGCTAAATAACGCAAAAAGTAACGCAATAAATTTTGTAATGCAAATAAATAATTCGCTACAAATAATGCGCGTTATTAACGCATTTTTTCGTTACTGCCTGACTCTGCCAACGATACAAAATCGTATTGAGATTTCACAACCAATACACAGACACGCATTTACAATTTCGGCAAACAAGTAAATACGGAACACGGCACATTGCATAAACACAAAGAGAATGCTAACGCATTTTTCATTTGTGAAAAAAATACGTACATAAAAGCCGCTCTAGTTCAATGCGCATAAATTTGGTTTTGGAAACATTTTTTTTGTCTCTTTGCGAAAAGTGTTTCATAAAATATTTTTTTTATCTGTTGGTACCATTAACACCCATAATTGACCGAAGTGATGTACCGTATTGGACAAATGAAGATTATGATACCTATTGGAATCGGTTCGTCAACGTGAAGAAAATCAACCGTAGACATCAAATTTTTGCACACAGTTTCACAACAGATGGTCTTTCAGTCGGTGTGCGAATACTAAGAATGAAACGGAATTGGTTG
This sequence comes from Resseliella maxima, assembly GCA_029041755.1. Lineage (NCBI taxonomy): Eukaryota > Metazoa > Arthropoda > Insecta > Diptera > Cecidomyiidae > Resseliella > Resseliella maxima. Next base: position 149,302 of record JAQOWM010000792.1, read on the forward strand.
GCTAATGATGTTAATGATGATGATGATGCAAACGATGAAACACAAAAGAAGAATGAGAAGAAAAAAGGTAAACATGGCCATGTCGATGATGATGATAAACCGATACAAGTTAGTGCAGACATGCAACAGGCATACGATTCGGGGAAAATTGGTGTATTTATCGGCAATGACCCCGGGCAAAAAAGAATGATAGCACGACGTAATGTTCAAACGGGAAAGGAAGAACATTATTCTATGACGACCAAAAAATGGTATGAACGAACTGGATATTACAAACGAAAAAATAAATTGCGCAATTACACTGGCGATTATGAAGACAAGTGGCGACAGAATCGTGAAAATCGTGAGATGTATGATGAGACTCCATCAAGTAAAAGTGCCAGACATGGAATTTATCTTCGATACAAGCTGATTTCATTCAAAGAATCACGCAAAGCTAAATACAAGCCATGTGTGAGTTGCCTGAAATTCGATAAATATGTGCAAATACAAAAAGTTGCACATGAAGTGGTACGCGAAATGACACTAATGCCCAAAGAAGTTCCGACATCAGCAAACAATCATCTATGCTCTTGGAAATGCTGAAACTGCCGCCAATCCGCCAATCAAAGGTCATATGCGAACACCATAAGGAGCAATTACGTTAGCCATGGACCGATAAGCAATGGCAATGGATGTGAAAGAGCCTGGAAAGTTGTTCAAAACAAAACAAAAAAAAAACATGAAAATTAATTTTATTAACAGTTTCCTAGTTTGCCAAAACTGTGAACCTTCCCGGAATCCTGTTCTCGCTGCGCCTGATGAATGGATTAGAAAAGTACATTACACACATCGGAAGAAACTGAATGTCGAACCAAGACCAAAGCAAATGACATTCAATCATGAAAATCAACGAAAAACAATTGTGTGGGATCGTGATAACAATGCATCACGTAACATGATTTATAAAGCAATGTGAATGCTGACAAATGTACCAATCAATCCAGATTTCAATCGGAAAGCTACCACACTAAAACAACGTCGAGCAGCAGCAGAACAGCAAAGAAGAAGAAGAAATTTGGCCGGGCGTCCTCTAGGGGAGAGAGGTAGGTATTGAATTGATATTGATGTAATCAGATGAAATATAATTTATAAGTTAGTTCGAGTGTATTAATTTCTAAATGTTCATTTATTTGTATATTTTCTTGTAGGTAGTGCTGGCGGTCACAAAATACTATTCTATAGTAGGTTTTTTTCCTTTACACAGGAGAATGCTGTATGATCTCAACTACCAATCTCAAATTTAAACAATATTTAGTCATATGTTTAGCATATTTATTATATTTAGTGTATTTATAAAAAAATATTCACAATATTCACAATATTTACAATATTTACAATATTTGCAATATTTGCAGGATATTTACAATATTTATTTACTTTCGTTCTTTCCCCCTTAGGTAAACAAATATTGCCGCTAACTAGAACATTAAAATTAGAATTTTCAGTGATGAGTCACAAACATTCAACGATGATCAAACAAGCCTACCACAATGCATCAAAAACTTTGCTCGAACTATTCTTGAATGAAAACAATTTAATGGGGCATATAACATCTGTGAAACGTTATTTCTTACTACAACAAGGTGATCTAATCACACAGTTTATGGACGCAAGTGAAGAAGAACTCAGCAAAAATGTTGACAAAGTTACACCAGTTCGTTTGGATAATCTACTTCAATTAATTGTTCGTTTATCGTCCGCAAAACATGATCCATGTCTTGAACATTTACATTGTGACTTATTTACGATGGATTTGGTCAAACAAATGAATAAAATTCACGGAATTGGAAATTCTGATGCTGTTGGTATCGAATCAAATAGTAATTTGGATCTGACTGGATTGGAATGTTTTTCATTCAAATATAGCGTTAATTGGCCCATATCTATCGTATTGAATCAATGGATCTTGTCACAGTATCAGATGTTATTTCGTTTATTATTTTATTGTAAACATGTTGATCGACAACTATGCAAAGTTTGGATTCACAATATCGAAATGAGTAAAAAACATAAAGCAAAAAATCACTGGCGCACCGCGTTTGCTTTACGTCAAAGAATGTTGAATGCCATTCAACACCTCGAGTATTACATGATGATAGAAGTTATTGAGCCAAACTGGCACATCTTCTCCGAAAGAATGGAAAGTGTACGCAATATTGATGAAATTGTTATGATTCATCAAGATTTTTTACACTCTTGCTTGCAAAATTGCATGTTACATCATCCAAAATTACTTCAATCACTTATGAATATTTGTGGCATTTGTTTACGTTTTTGTAAAATTGTTCGTAATGATAAGACAACAGATATTGAAGCAATTGCAAAAGAATTCAATGCTCTTTTAATTTCATTCATAAAATCCTTAGGAGAACAGTCATCGGACACTACAACAGCCAAATTTCTTAGTTTAGTATGTCGTTTAAATTTTAACTCATTCTATAATTAAGTATTCATTTTGTTATTCATTGAAAACAATTACTTGTCTTAATCAGTAGTCAAAATCAGTATTGTGTGTTTCAATATTTAACATTCATTTTTCAATATAAATATAATACTCAAAAAATAGTATTGATAATGTTGTTCCAAATAATATCATTTTTGATGATAATCAAAATTTGGTTGTAACTAACTTCATGCTGAAGTACCTTTTTTAATAAATAAATGACAGCTATAACACATTTCTTTTACTTACATCTCATTAACGAACACACCACTTATTAAAAACGTCTGGTATCCAATCTATTCCAATTACAGCGCAAATTCTTGTAAAAATCTTCTGATTTAGTTAGAATTAAATGAAACTCATGAAAATTTATAATATAATATTTCTTTATGAATATTTTCAATGAGAAAATTCTAAACTAAAGTTATGAATTGAAGTGATCACAAACCACAAGGAAAATCTAACCTCAACTGGAAGTTATACAGTCTGGTAAGTAAAAAAAAAAATGAACAAAAGTCACATTTAAATTTACTGATGAATGTTCTCTTAACTGAATAAATGATTATATATAAGAACGGCCAGCTGATATCCTTCCTTATTTTTTTTTTTTAAACCAATTTGAGAGGATTAAGAAATTAATTTTCATGTATTTATTTCAGCAATTGATACAGTAAGAACAACTAATGAATTTGGTAAGTTTATTTCAAAATAAAATGATGTTCCCATCAATGATGATTGTTCTGCAATGACTTATATGATTATAAATGAGAACGGCCAACTGATGTGTTTTTTGATGTTCAATTTCATTGTTTTATTAATTTGACGATATAAATCAAAATGCTCCAATATTATCAATTTCAGATTTACTCAATGTGTAAGATGATTTTATGCTGTAGATGTTACATATACGATATTATCTATAGTTTATCTTTACATTTTGTAAAAACAAACTAAATATATCCATGTTTTATAATTATTAATCAATTGAACAAATACGTGTTTCATTTTCATTAATACTTTATGAAAAAATACTTTCAATTTGCAATAAAAAAAAATGTAAAATAATTATAATATTACAATGGAATGAAAAAAATGTTTTTGAAACAAATTGTATAGGTTTTTTAAAAACTAGAATTATTATTCTTTTGAAACTTTTACACCATTCTGATCGAGACATTCGGAATAATAACCGTTAAAATTGATGCGATGAACCAAATTAACAAGTTTTGCTCCAGCTAATTCTTCTGATGTCATTCCGTTGATATTATTGAGAATTTGAAATAAAAACTTGTCAAAGTCTTTGCCAAAGGATCCAATGATGATTTGCCATTTTGGTGTAATTTTTGATGCTTCGCTTTGAATGAATTTTGCAAAATTAAGACAAACACCGCACATACCAATCACAGCTCGTAAAATGTCCGGATATTTGAGGCAACAATTTTGAAAAGTGTATGCTAAAAAGTCTTGATGAATTGTCACAACTTCATCAACGCTCTGTACGGTTTTCATACGCTCAGTAAATATATGCCAAGTTGGTTCAATTATCTCGATCATCATGTAATTTTCCAAATGTTGGATTGCATTTAACATTCGTTGACGTAAAGCAAATGCTGTACGCCATTGTATATTCTGATTTTTCGGCATTCCTTTACTGACTGCACAATTTTCAATCCAAACTTTGCACAATTGACGCTCGACATGCTTACAGTAAAAAAGTAATCGAAATAACATTTGATATTGTGATAAAACCCACTGATTTAATACAATCGAAACTGGCCATTCGACACTATAACCAAATGAGAAACACTCCAATCCACTCAAACTTAAATTTTCACTGCCAGCTAAATCGCATTGTCGACGGCCAGTATCTTCATGTATTTTCGATATTTGTTCGATCAAATTCATAGTAAATAAGTCACAAAATAAATGTTCATTGCATGGATCATTTTTGGCTGATGAAATTCGAATTATCAATTGAAGTAGATTATTTAAGCACAACGGATAAACTTTATCGACCGATTTGCTTAATTCTTTTTCACTTGCATCCATGAATTGTGTGATTAGATCACCTTGCTGTAGTAAAAAATAACGTTTCACAGATGTTATATGCCCCATTAAATTGAGTTCATTCATTAGTAGTTCAAGCAGTGTTTTCGATGCATGTTGATATGCTTGTTTGATGAATGTAGAATGATGGCTATCGTTGGCAACAAAAAAGTGTAACTTCGAAATGTTCGATGGAATTATGATTTCTCTGCCACATTGACGAATTACATTCAAATATTTTCCAGTTCGTAAGATAATATTAGCATCATTCTCAAGAAAACGAGGAACACGATCAAGTTGTAATATATATCGGCTCTCCCATGTTATATCTATTTGTGAATCTTGTCTATTCAATTCATCGATATGATCAATGATGAAAAATTGATCATATGAATCAATAATAACACCTTTAAGAAATAATAACATGAAATAAATATAAATTGCGAAGAAAAAAATGAAATAATTCTATATAAATAACCTTTAAGGATCCATCGCTCAAGCATTTCAATATATGGCACAGAAGCTTGTTCAGTTAGCTCTATCAACATCTTACGTGACATTTGATCACCCGTTTGTAAAGTAATTTCATCGTACAAAATCGACAGAATAGTTCCACTTTTCATATCCGATTTATATATTTTTCCAATAAGTCCTGCTAAAATATGTAATTTTTGTGCATTTGGACGAATCAAATAGTGTAATTTGTGAAGTGTTAAGTTGTTATTCATTTTTTCTTTTTCAAGCTGTGTAATCGAGAGACGATAGTCATTGAGGATGGTTTGAATAATTTCACTTAATGCATGAATAACTTGATTTTGTAATTTGTCACCCCATTGAGAAAATTTTTGTATTGTAGAATAATGATTGGCCATTGGCAACAAGTCATGAGCAATATTACGCAAAGAAATATCAATTTGATCGGAGATTTTGAATTGAAAATATGAAGGTTCGTGTTCATTTTCTTCACTAATCTGGAATGTAATGAAATCACCAGGTATTCCGATGAAACAATACAATAGATCATCAACTAAAATTTGCTCTTGTTCAGGAATAGATCGGGCTGCGCAATTCGGTTGAATGTTTTGTAATGGCAATGAATCGATGATAGCTTTGCTGAAATATAATTGTGAATGTACACGCATTTCACCAATAGAGTGTGTGTTATTAATATTTTGAATAGCAGTATCATATACAATTGTTGTTTGACCCAAGCTATTAACACCATTTGTTGTTGTTTTTACTATTTTTTTCGAAATATCCTTGACATTGTTTGAATTAAGATCATTTCCATTTGTGCTGGATGACGGCTCAATATTTTCAGACAAATGACTGGGACTCTTAGGAATCATCGAAGCCTCCTCATCTTCAGCAATAGTTTCGATATTGTTTCGGCTGGTTTTTCGAACAAATTTTAATTGTTCATATCCTGCTAAAAATCGTTGTAAACATTCCATTGCAGATGTTGTCGAGTTGAAATCATTTTGAAGATCTTTGAACACTTGCTCAGCCAATTTATCTATTTTTACGATTTCTCCCAAAACCGATAACAAACTTTTTTTTGCAACTTTTTCTTTTTGACGCTGAAGTTCAACTATCAACGAATTTGCAGATGTTTTGCTTTGTGAAGAATGTAATAGTTTGACTAAAATCGCTCGTTGCCGTGTACTAATATTGAATTCATCTGCCATTGCACCTGTGTAAAAAATTAAATTTGTGAGTGTCAATTAAAACGTTGTTGAATTCAAGCCATTTTACCGTTTTTATTTTTTTTTTTTTTGTTTTACTCTTTATGATTTCAAATCACAGAAACTATTGATCATCTTTATATGTCAATATCACTCTTTACTGGCGGCTAATTTACAATACTACCAATATTACGGCAAAAATCTTTATTAAAATATCAAAAAGTAAAAAAGTACGAACTGAAATTCTTTTGAAAGGTTTTCATCAAACAATCGCATTATTTATTTTTGAACCCAGTATATAATGAATGAAGTACAGTGAAAAAATCAAACAAAATTCTCGAAAAAATTAAACAAAATAGAATTAGCACATTTTAAGACAGAATGAAATTTTCGCATTAGGTTAACTTATTAGGTTATGCATTAGGATCAAATTTCAATCTGCTTAACCTAAGAATAAAATCGATTAAATGCATTTGGATTTTTATTTCTTTTGTATTTTCTGTAACATAAAAACCAGGTATACCGGCTTCTTCGAGAGTTTTTTGTTGGTCTTGGACTTTTGCGTCCAAATGCAAAATAATCTTTTGATCAGTTTCTTTCATTTTTTTCTTATGTTTTATTTTCATTAAAGCCAATATATGTTGTAGTTCTTCTTGATCTGTTATCTTGGCAATCCATCCTTCAACTTCTTTTTCGTGCTCTATCTCGGCCTGTTGTCGTAATTCGAATAAATGCGATTCGGTTACATGTTGTATTTCAATCAAACGTTTCACAATTTCGAATATTGTATCATTAATCAGAGAATTAGCTAAATGGGTGAGCAAATCATATGGTATTCGCATTTGGTATCGCCTGAAATATAATAAGACACATTAAAATGTTAGTTTTCTTTATTATTCTTCCCAATGCGTTTGAGAATTAAAATCATACTCTGGGAGTTCACTGTGCATTTTCTTCAAATTTTCCAACAGAAAATAAAGTTTTCGTTGCAAATATTCTGGACTTAGTCGTTCATTGTTATCCAAGCAACTTTGTGTTGATGTTGATTCTATTGTTTCAAGCATTTCTTGATTTTTTAAATTCAATGAAGACTCAGCGGGAACCTCACAATCTTCCATTGTTTTACACTACAATATTAACATTTATTTAAACAAAAATACAGGATTGAACAGAACAAAAACTCAATATATTCATATAATTTCTTTATGAAGACAAACACGACTACTTCTATGTTTTATATACAAATAATGACTACATGACTATTGAAAGGTTTGTTTTTTCCATATGTCATCTGTCATTGAAATTATTCTTTGATTATTCAGAGTATTTTTTACAGTGCATGAACACTCGGTTCAATTTCACTTTAATAGTAAGCAGTAATCGCAATAATAAACAAATTGTTATTTACATTGAAAATAAAATTTGTAAAATATGGCAGCAATAAATGCAATGGACTTGGAATTGAAACGGGTAACTAATTTTTTTCACTTTTTTTTTAAAGATTTCAAAGCGTATGCATTTTTAAGTGAGGTTAGGATATAAAGAAATTACAATCAATTCAATAAATTGAAACTATTTAAGAAAAATAAGTCTTTTGATATCTTTTAGGCATTTACTGATATGCAAGTAAATAAAATTGAAACTACTAAAAAAATGAAAATGTTAGAAATTCAAGCCGAGATGTTGAAAACTTCCAAGAAAAAATATGAAATTACCGACAAAGAAGTATCCAACCTCCCACCAGACACAAGGTTTTTTATTCTTTTTTTTTTCATTAACATAAGATCATATTTATCATGATAAACAATATTTTATATTTTTATTTTCACAGAGTCTTCTCTTCAGTGGGACGAATGTTCGTCTTATCTTCGCTGCCAGAAATTCATGACGAAATAGTAAACAAACAAAGCAAATGCGATGAAATCTTAAAATCTCTTGATGACAAAAAGGACTTCCTTTTGAAATGTTCCAAAGAGCAAGAAGATAGCTTACGAGAACTGGTGCAACAGCGAAAAGAAGCCAGCACAAACTGAAAATTAAAAAAAAATTAATCACTAATTTGATTATAACAAAACATACACGCATCATACAAACATTTGCGATTATTACATTTTAATTGGAATCTGTTGAAATGTCTCCATTAAAATTTGCTAACGAAAGAATTCAACTCAACTTATATTAATAAATGAATTTGTCAAACATTTATGAGAAGTATTATTATTCATATGATTATCAAATTGGAAATGTTGAATACGTATTACGTATTACGTATTATGTGGAACATATTATTATTATTATTATTATTATTATTATTACGGCACCCAAGAACCAAACAGCGTTTCTTCGCTAAAGGTGTTAACCACCTGACAAAATAAACTTCTTAGTTTTTGTCACTTTTAAAAATTTTTGTCATTGGTAATTGCCATTATTTTTAACAATTTTCCGCATCCGCAAAATATAAAAGCACAATTTTCTGGTCGTCAGATTTGCGTCTCACATGAGCTCTATTAATCTCAATCGATTGCAAGCTGAAGACTAGTGGAAAAATAGCACGAATGTTCTCCGTAATCAATAGTTATAATGTTATAATAAGTTTGAAGACTTTAAAAAATATTTTGTCATATATTTGTCAATTGGGATGTATTCTTTTTTTTTTTTTGGCTCAATGTAATGAGAATAAAAATGTGAATTTTAAAATCTTGCAAAATATTCCAATTCTTGAATTATAAAGTGTGTACTACAAATGAATTTTATTATTATTATCCAGCACCATGCAGCGTTCCTTCGCCAAAGGTGGTTTATTCATTTAATATACATAATTATTTACAAAAGAGTGCAAATATATGAAGTGGTGTGAAGCATTTGAGAACAAAAGATTGTAGGCAAGAAGTGTGTGAAAACGTGAAATTTCCAGCAGAAAAACAATGGATTAAATCAAACGCATGAAGTAATTGAATGTGGAGCTAGCATTTGGTTGCACTTGTGTCAAAATGATGGTGTGAATTTAAACTAGTATTTTGTATCAATTTCACAAAGTACTTCTAGCAAACATTTTTATTTCCATAAACAATAATAATTTTAACACGAAAGTCATCCAAACCAATAATAATTTGAAGTAGATACTTTTAGAATGAACTAACTTGAAGTCATTGTAAAAGTCACTTTTTCGATGAAGAAATTGTTAAACAGATAGAACTAGTAACTTTTTGAAACCATAAATTGTTGTATGGTAACAAATATTTACTTTGGTAATTGCAATAGATACAAACGAATTTGTATTAGTTTACAAACAAAAGAGTTTTTGAAGAAATTTGGTTCGTTGCATTTTAATATTTTGAAATAAAAAACAAAAATTAAATTACTTTTAATGATTTGTTGAGACAATTTTTTAATAAGTGAAATCAATGTCTTCATACAAAATAATAACTTATGGAGTGAACAAAGAATTATTATGCAATTTCAATGTTTGTCAAGCTGATTGATTTTCGACTCGTGTCGATAATTTCCAATGTGTTTATATAACGAAAAATGCATTTCAAACGTTCAGCAAATTTAAAAAGAAAAGCTATAATTGTCTGTGACATTACAGCGATTTACAATATAGAGCATTCTGACCCGGAAATGATTTTCTTTCTTGTCTGATGTAAAAGGTGGTATTTAGTTCCGTTGTTGACTTTTTAATCAGAAAATGTTGTACAAAATCCAAAAGAGATTGAAAACTGGTGACATTTCCATATCTATGAAGTGTTCATGGTTTTGCACTGTATCCACTATATATCTTATGTAATTAATGACCAACAATTGATCAGTCTTCGACACTATTTTCACAATCGAAATTTTTTGTATTTCAAGATTACTTCCTAAATGAAGATTGAGATTGAAGCGAAAACGAAAAAAAAAAACGTTAAAATGATGTTCCATTTAAATTCAATTGTTTGTTTCAACTAAACGTGTACGGCTAGACACCATGACCGTTCACCAGATTATGACTCAATCGCTCACAATTTATAGTAATAAAAATTTTAACGACAACAACTGTTGTACCGAGGAGAACACGTTAAGACTCTAGACTACGTGCTGTTATCGTGCAAGTCACTGAATGATGATGTGAATTTCATCTTTTGTGAGCTTACCTTTGTTTTTTTCTCTTGTATTTCAGTCCAAGGAATTTTCTCAGGAATTTTATGTCACGTTTGTAGACTGTATCAAATTGAAAAGAAGTATTTACAGACTTGTTATTTTCGATGGAAAAAGTTAAGTCTTTCGAAATGATACAAATAAATGTGATTGGTGATCACAATCGATAGATCAAGCCATGTTAGTATCACAGTTAGATAAATATAATCAATTTACAACGGCTTCAAAAATATTGAAAAAGAAATATGACTTCGATAGAAGACTTACAAAAATCGTAATACTATATAATTTGTAGGAGAATTTTTGAAAATATTTTCATCAGAAAAATCATGATTTAGTTTGAACTATAAAAATTATCAATTGGCTAGAAAATGTGAAGAATGTGATGCAATGTCATACAACACAACATTGAGAGAGCATTAGAGACAAAATTAAGTACACATATATTGTGATGTACGTTCTGATTGGGAGTGTTGCCACCGGAGTGTTACTGTAGGCTTCTTTGCACGGTTCGTACTTCTTGTACTCATTTGTGGACTTTCTCTTTTGCTCGCCGAATGTGAGAAATTTTATAAATGCATAGTGTACGGGCATTTTAGGCTGATTTGTGTGGTGAGAAGCAAACGGACAACAGCAACGTTGCACTCAGCAAAGAACTGACATTTGTTACAAACAATGCAGAAATAAGTAATATTTCAACCGAGAATAATAAATCTACTAAAACGAATAAAATTTAATTTCAAGTGAGGTGATAAAGTGAAAAATATACATTTTTGCTTTTCAATCGAAAAATGAAATGTGCAAATTAATAAATGTTAAATTGAATAAAATTTAATAATATAAATTGTAACCAAAAAGTAGCTTCAAGGAAGGCAGTCTTTGTCAAAACTATTTTTGACATTTATTCTTTTTTATAGTGCGTTCGGTCAACGGCCGTATTCATATAATTAGTTGAAAAAATTATTATAATATCAACCCAATATCAACGTTTTAAAGTAATTTAAATAATCTACTTAAAATTTTCAAATCGAACAATTTCCCATTTCATTATGCGTGTTTGTAACGGAATAATGCAGCTCTTTTTCCACTTATTAGTTGGTAAGTTCCATCAAATTTCCATACACAATTTTATTTACTGCTATTTAACTGAAATTGAAAGTTGCCATATCCAAACTCATTTCAGTCTATTATAAAAGAACGTGTTTTTTGCTCTACATTGTATAAGTAATGTATATGAAATCTGAAAAAAAATCTTTGCATCTCTATATTTGTTCAGGCTTTGAACTCTTTGGTATATATGCAACCGTTATTTCTTCTTATTTTCCATATTAGCAATGTCTTAAAACCTGCCTTAATATATTATTTGTATTTTGTTCAACATGTGAAAAGATATAAAATTGAAGTGACAAGAGAAAAAACCTGTTTGTCCATAATGTCCAACCATACTGATCATGACTGTGCTATGTCAAGGTTTTACAATATATATTTTTATTAATGCTGAATGAAAATATAAATTGCATTTCTTTAATGATAAATTAATCTTGTTGTTATTGGTTTTTTTAAAGATCTTCTTTGAAATTCAGTGCTAATGACCAGTTTATCTTCATTTTGGATCAATAACCGATTTTTTAACATATGAATAAATTTTTATTCTTTCAATTTTGTTAAATATCAAATTTAATGCACTTTTTCGATATACACATACAACGATTTTAAATTACCCTAAAAAAAGTACTGAAAAATGCAGTATTAATTTCAAACTAGAAAATCCACGTGTCAAAAACATACTTTCGAATGAATTCCATCTCGAATTTCTATCAACGACTCGTAACCAGTATATCCATTTACTTTGTTGGAAAATGTTTAATCAATATAATATGAGTGTCAATTGTTAGGCTAATTTGTTGTTATTCCTTTATTGGATTCCATTCTTTGTCAAAAAGTGAAATTCGTATCGAAATAACTGAATGTGTTTTTTTTTTTGTCACCTAGAATTCCGATCAAAAGACAATTTGGTGTGAATGGTACAGTAAAAAATCATTTAATTCAATTGTTGTTTATTAATAGATAGTCTTTCAATGATGGTGATGCATAGCACAATGGATGAAAATGAAATTGAAACTTGTTTTCTTTTTTATTTATTGCAATCAAGTTTTCGTTGATATTTTTTTTATTCATCTTTTCGAGCGTTTGTAATGCTTTTGTAGTATAGTTCGGTGTGCTTGACTCGTTAGTTTTATTCCACTTAATATCGTATTTAATTTGCAATGACCGTCGCGCATAAATTCGATTCTTCTTGGTCGAATGCCTATAGGCTGATGTGTTGAGAGATATGATACATTTCATATGCGTTGTCTGTAACATTTCATTTTTTCTCACTCTTCAAGTGTGAATGATCGTTTATTTCATTGCAGATGCAAGTATCGTTCATCAACATACGATTTCACCCAAGACCTCAATCATAAACGCATTGACTTCTTTTTATTTCTATAACATTAGAGCAACAATTATTAAGATTGAATTTGACTGATAAAATTATGAGTTTTTGTATAAATATCATACTAATTGTTGAAAATGTATAAAAAATGAAATTTTCGATCAAGAAAGCGAATCGAACAGATTTCAAGTCAGAAAGTCTCGACAATGTTCAACTTTTCACTCTGTCTACAGTATTGAATGTCGCATAAAAGCATTCTTCTACCAATTATAACCGTCAATTTACTGTTGCTTTTAATTAAATATATATCGACACCGTTCGGTAATACTAATTTTTATTTACTATCAGTGAAATGAAAATTATTTTCAAAGTGACCAAATATCAATTTTGTGACTTTGGTTCAGCTCTGATGATATCATTTTCTTTTTTTTTTATAGAGATCAATTAATTTGATGTTACACGACCGATTTCGCAGCAGGCAATCAAATATTTCAACTATTTCATTTTCCTTTTCATTCGCTTATTTTGTAGTAACAAAAAGAAACAACTACATTAGACGCATATAGTCTATTTTTTCATCATTTCATGAATATGAAGAAAGTAAAATATGATAAGAGATCTTTTTTCGTTTAGTTATATTTGCCGTGACATTTTTGCGTAACTCAAAATTCATGCGGACTTTATACAATACAAAGATCGAAAAGTTCCGGCATTTAGTTAATGATTGTTGTGATGGCAGTGATTTTTGTAAACAAAGTTTGGCCAAATGTAATTTTCTGGCCTATTTGTTCAAAAAATTAGTGGTTACCCAAACCCTTACTAAAGCTACGCTTGAAAAATTCCATTCGTGGTGCATGGTTCAAAACTATGTGGTAATAGTTATAAAAAAACAAGTATAAGCATGCGAAACTGTTTACACTTAGCAAAAGAGTTCCAAAAGAATGACTGGGAAATTCTTCGTATTTTTAATTTCAAAATGAGAAATGAAATAAAATTAATTCATTTGAAATTGAAAAACAGGATATTCAATAGTTTATACTAGCATCTTGTCTTTTATCATATCGATAAATGAATGTTACCTTTGTACAATTCTTTCAAGTCACGAGGAATATTATAAATGCATATTTTCATATATATATTACCTCTATAGAGGTTTTCAAATATATTTGAGAAAAAGAAGTATTTTAAATAAATAATTTGAAAATTTTGGTAAAAGGCATTTTTTGCTTAGTGCAAATTATATGAACTTATTTGTGCAATTTATTTAATGTTGGTATGTAATGTTACTTATTTAGTTATGTTTATAACGACATATCATGCATTTGACAATGATTATTTACCAACTACAAAAATCATTTCTTTCAATAAGCTATGTACCAAAGAAAAAAAACTGTTTTAAATTACACTTTGAATATTACGTTATATGTATTTCAGCTTCATTTGTAATAAAAACGGTTTTAGCAGCAAATGTGACTGCAACAAGTGATAATCCAGATACAAGACCTACAGTTGATTCGGAAACAAAAAATAAGCGAGAAGTGAATGAATATTTACGAACGCCTGGAAGTAGTGCTGCATTTGGAACGGAATCTGGGCCACAACTGTATCCATTACAATTTTCACATGGAATTTACAATCAACAGCGTACCCCGCTTTACACGCGACGTCCAGCTCCAATGTTGAAACCACAAGCATCCGAAATTGATGAACAGCAAGAACCACAGCAACAACAACAACTGGTACGATGTTTATTCACACGAACCAAATCTTTTGAATATAATGTATACTGTTCAACAGTTGAAAATTTCACATACGAAAAATTGATATTTTAAATGAAAATCGAGTTTGTGTTGCAAGAAATTTATATATAATAATTAATAACATTAACCAAAAATGTGCTTTCTTATTTTTCTTAATACTGGCACCGTTTCAATAAAATGTTGAATGGTCATTCTGAACGCTATTAATAGCGATTGCTAACAATCGATTAAATAATATGGTACACATACATTTTTCATAGTGGGAAAGGTTAAAGATTAAACATAGAAAAAAACAATCACCATTCACCGTCATGCATTTCAAATGCAGTTATGCTCTTTGGTTTCGCTCAATTAAGATGTACGTATTTTTTCCTCTTCTATGGTTTGCGCATGACTTTAAACCGCCGGTGCAAACATCGTGAAACACGATTTTTTACGTTTATATAATAAGTTCCCAGTTCAAATTCTCGTTACGGTAAATATTTCTCTTGTATTAGTTGAAAACAACTATAAATGAGGTGAATCGATAGCGCGACCCTAATACGTTATTCTAAATATTTGATGTGTATAAATGTATGTATATATGCTATGTATATAACGAACGATAAAAAAACATCATTCTCATTTGTATATATTTAAAGAATATAATATTTAATATTAGAGAAACACACGCGGAAATGAAATATTACAAATTTCGAATAGATTTTTTACCATTAATTGCAAGCAATGTAAATACTTTATAGCATTGAATATTATTCGTTGAAAAGAAATGCAAAAAAAAGCTGATAATTAAAATAAAACTTGTTGATTGTTTTAAAATTGGCGATATTAATAATCTAGCATGCCACTTTTATTATTATAATTTTTTCTTTCTATTTACATACTCTAAAATATTTTTTTCTTCCTTTCTTCGTCATTAATAGCAACAACAATCGATTCTATCATCGTATTATAATTATGTACCGGATACTGAGGAAAATGACAGTCCCAATACAGTCCATATTGACAGTCGTCATTTGCCTGTTGAGCCACGTACAAAAGGGCAAACATACCTGAACACACCAGCACAACAAGTTCAAATTAACTATTCATCTTTGGCACCAAAACAACAAAGTACACCAAGTCAACCATTGATAAGTGAAGATGAATACTTAGAATTAATTCGAAACACAGACTTAGGAAAAAATTCTCAAACAAGCTCAAAAACACCTTTTGGATATGTAAATACATCTCCATCAACTGCATCTGAAAACACATATGAATATCCAACAAAATCGCCATTTAGTAGAAATGAATTCAAAAAATATACATCTCGAACACATGTCCCTTCAAATCCATCATCTCCTGTGCCTCACTTACAGTCACAAAATTCACAGCAACAATTTGTTCGTCAATCACCACAGTATATCGCACAGGCAGCTCAATATGTTACTGCGGCACCATCTCAAGAAAATGCATCATCGTTAGATAAAGACACAATTAGAGTGAATTTAAAGAAAATTGAGCATCGAACAAAATATGATTCATCACATGATCAATATCTTCAAGAAGTGACAGCAAAGCCAACAAAGAAAGTTGTTAATTTTAAACCATCATATCAATACGCTAGCCAGCAAAGGTAACAGTTTTTAGTTAAATTCAGCACTGAAATACGTGTTACGTTTTTTCTGAATGTAAGCGAAATTAATTTATTTTTGTTTAATTTATATTAAAATTTCTACTCATTCAACTCAGTTAATTTTAAATGCAGAAGCAAATATTTTCTGGCTTTTTTCATACCGAAACAATGTTAAGATATGCCATTTTCTCAGAGCTTGATTTTCGCGGCTTTGAACACAGTTTATCTACTACTATTAAGTAAATTATGTTGTATGTGTAATCAATCGGGGCTATGTATTCATCGACACGAATTGATTTAATTGGTTGACAACCGATTGAATTGCATAATAGGAATTATTAAAAGTACGGCCAATTTCATCCCAGATTGCAATAAGCAATTATTTTCACACATATTCGAAATATTTATGTAATTTTTATTTTTTCATTTTCTTCCATTTCATGCACTTGGACTACACGTGGATTTTCCTGTGACTGTAAAAACGGTTGCATCAACGGTCAATTTCAACCACAAAATCAATATTCCATGTATGCATTGAAATGGATGTATTTGCATTACCAAATGTTACATTTTATAGCACTACTCAAACTCAATTAACGCCTTCCAACCATCAAACAGTTTCTCAAACTCAACCACTCCATTATCAAAGCGTTCAACAAATCACTGAAATCTCAAAAACAGGTCAACAAAAAGCTCAACCGCAGAGTCAATATTCAGTTGTTGTTCCACAGTCACAAATCCAATTACAACAGGCGTATTATCAAGCACAACCAAATCATCCATTCCAGTCATATATTCCCCACAATGAACGATTGATAGCTATAAATAATTACGAACAAACTGCACCAGAACAAAACAGTTTATTGAAAGCCCCACAACAAAATGACAATAAACCTAACGGACATCCTGATTTTCGAATTCAATATGTTCATCATGTTTCTCCAACGCCAACACCAACACCAATACCACACTCCCGATTTGTTTCTGATAGTACAGGTCAACCATTAAAATATGAACTCTATAATTCAAATGGAAATGTAGCTAAAGAATTACCACCAAAAATAAAACTTGTACCAGCTCCGCAAAATATTCACAGACCACAATATTCAGATTCACCTCAGTATTATAAAAAAATTAAAATACACCCAGCTGCGCATTTACACTATGTTCCAGTTCGTGCACAATACCATCAACCAACAGCACAACCATCTCAAGCATCTTCACAATCTGATCTTTTGATTCCAATTCAACCTTCACGATCAACACTTTTTGTCTCACCAAATACCGGTAATTTTACATTTATATTGAAGAAGATTTTGTTAGATTTATTGCCGGAAAGTAAAAGTTTTATATATTTCAGGTCAAAGTGAATCAATTTCACCATCAGCACCTTCAAATACTGGAACATTATCACAATCAATTCCACTTGGACATCAAACTCATACGGAGCCACGTAAGCCACCATTGCCTATAACAAGTCCGAAAAAACCTATTTCGCAATCTGAATTTCAAGCACTCATTGATGCCGGATATAAAGTGCAAGCAATTCCAGTACCAGTTCCCGTGCCCGTATCAGCAGAAAAATATAAACAATTACAATATCAACAGCAGCAGCGCCCACAACACATTTCACAACAAATCCATAACCCAATTGCTTCCCATCATCATGCCAATCATCCAGTACAACATAACAGACAAGCTTCCACGCATTATATACGCTATCATCCAAAACAAGAATCTGGAGAAGGAATACTAACGTCATATTTAAAACCAATAATCGATTATATAGGTGGACCAAACCAATAGAATCAATTCAAAGTCCATTATTATGATTAACGTTGAGTTATGATATATTGTTTAATGTTGCTGAAAATGCCCCAATGATTATTATGTAATCTTCTCTATTTTAAAAAATAGTTAGTTATTTGACTTTAATTTTTAAGATTACAATGCATTGGATATATATAAATTATTATTTGAAATGTATTTATATTCTCACAAATTAAGGATGAGCTTGATATTTGCAGTACACATCGTCGGACAAATTTATCTTCTCTATATGAATCACTGAAATAAAACAACGCATAGCATGAAATTAATTTCTAAATTTAGACGATAGATTTATCTGATATTTTTGATATATTTGATAGACTTGAATTATATTAAATTTTTAAACAGGATGTAAATACATTTATTGTGTTATTAAAATGACAGATTCCTATTGGAAATGGTAAAAATCCGATTGTCCATATTATTTTGCTGATGCTTTCAAGTATTAAAATAATGCCTCATTCTTCTAAATACGAGAATTCAAACAAAGAGACAATTTGCTAACAATCATATTGAATAAAAGGCGTTCATTCCCATCAAGTAAAATGTATTGAGCTTAGTTAGTATTCTTTTCATCGATTATTTTAAATAATATTCATTTAAATTATTATTTTTAAAATTGATGGAAGACATTTAGAAAATGCCAAGTGGATCCCACTAAAACGGAATTTTTTGAATATTCACCACCATTCAGTGTCATCTCTAATTATTTCTGTTAATGAACGTATTTCTTCCATAAAGAATCCATTACACATACCTATATTTCTTATGGACGATTACTTGCATAAGAAATACACTGGAAATGAAAGTGTTATGGAAAGCTTGTGTTTTGTTTATAAAATTTGCGTTAATCTTTTTCATAAGAAATGTATTGCAATGTGTTTCGTATGCAAGAAATCTTTATGGAAGAAATAAGTGCCTTAACAGAAATAATTGAAGATGACGCTGAATGGAGAAATACTTTCAAAAACATCAAAAATTTCATATTACTGGGGCCCCATTGGAAAATGCTGAATATAGTGAATCAATAAACGAATTCATTTCATTTTTATAATTTCTATATTGAATTTCATATAGAAAAATCAAAGCCAGAGAACAATTTTATTTGCATTTTTTTATTGCAACATTCTACATACTACAATTAAACAGTTGTAGATAAGAATGTGATGATTACGTAATGCGCAAGTTAATGTACGTAAACTTACACTCGTACACTTTTGTAATGCGATAAATTCACAGGGCATTTGAATAGTGGATTAACTTTGTTCCTAAATTTATTTTCTTGCGCATAATTGCATTATTGGTTCGAATTTATTATTGAAAGTATTACACAAAAGAAGTTTTGAATGAATTAAAATCAAGCAAAATATTTCGTTGGAATTTATAACAATCGCAATTTTCATCTGCCCATTATAGAAACTTGAACTAACTAATTGCGCTGTGTCATCATTTTTAATTGAATATAATCAAACGTAAAAAAACTACTTAATCTTTGATCATGCTGAAGTTCGTAAAATATAAAAAACAAAGATTAATTCAAAACCAAAGTTTAGGATCGACAATATATGGTGTTCACAGTCGGTGAGTTTGAATGCAACTTTTATCGATCGGTGAATATTATATGATATAAGCGTATTTAGCCATTTTAATTTAATTTTTTTTCATTTATTACTTCGTTTTTTTTTCTATGCAATAATTTCATGTTGCTTTGATATCATTTTTTAACCTTCTTAAACAGGATACACGATTTTAAATTTTTTCACAACTTTCTGTGTCAGGAGATTTTTTTCGAAGCCGTTAACCAAAAGCTAACATTTCATAGTATGTTTTTCCATCATTATTTCGATTAGAAATGTTTATAGGAGGTGAATGCGTTCAACTAAACATATGACACAATAATATTTCAAATAAATAAATAGTGCAACGCATTTTTTTCATATGATACCAATTTAGTTAATATCAAATACTTTGTTTGGAAAAGTGTTATTTACGATCATTATTCTCAATTGAGAACATTCAGTTGAAATGTATAAATAATTTGTATGTCCTTTGTTAGTGCGATGCTCATGTTGAAATAAGCAAATGGTGCTTCGTCGTCAGTTTTTCATAAACATTGGATATATGACTTTGATTACAATGACGTATCGAATCGTGACGATTTACGCATGACAAGGTAATCTAGCCAAATGAATGCAAGTCGAATAAATTCATTTGAAATTCGATTGAAATTCAAATGTTCTATTTCGCTTTGCCATTTGGAATTAGACAAAGAAAAAACCAGTTGTTGACATAATTGGAAGTTTTTATTCGTTGCATAATATTTGTTGTACTAGTTTTATTTCATTTACGAATATTATGAGATTTGAGTTCGAATTTTTTTGTGATGCATCGCTCACAAAGTTCTCATATATAAGACAATCGTTGTGTGACTACAGAGCTTATTTTGTGCGTGCACTTTCTGATATAAGGTTTAACTCTCAGAACAATCACCAAAATATCAATTTAGCAGTTTAACTCAAAGTAATAATTACTAATTACAAATTACAATTTGAACCATGATATTTCATAATATTTCATTAAATATTTCGAACGAATTCGAATTAAACTTTTTTTCTTGTGGTAGATGAGGTTTTTGATTGGATTTCAAGTCATAATTTGTGCTAGTATCGTGAAATCATCAGCATATAATCCCATTTTTGAGCATGACGTGCCAGTTGCTTCACAACCAATTGCTTATGCATTACCTGCTGTACACGCAGGACCATACATTGGATCATATGCAGTGCATACAACACCGGCCGTAAGTCATACGTACTCACAAACTCAAACTCATCCAGTTGCCTATGTGAAACCCGTAAGTATCATAATCTAAAAAAATACTTGGAATTCTAGCAAACTATTATCAGCATATACAAAATTATGTATCAGTAAAAAAGTGATTGTATTCTTTATTCTTATGGCAAAATATAGAGAAATATTACTATTGAAAAATTATTTATGTACAGTGGTCGAAATAAAGATACCGTTCATTTTGAAAAAAGAATTGTAGAATTTACTATATTTTTTTTGGACAAATGTTTGTGTCGGTATCCTAATTTAGACCACTGTATTTAAAGAATTCATGTTTTTTCGAAAATAAAATGTACTTTGCTCTTTGCATTTATTTAAAATATATTCATCAGGTAACTGCTTTCGGAAATTCTGGTCAATATTATACTCCGGCTACATCGAGAGTAGAACATTCGCGATTGATTGTACCTCAAACAAACCGGATCTATCGTTATCAACAACCGTATAATTATCAAGATCCGAACCGAAAATTTCAATTACAACAATATAATTCGCAAGCAAATCCGTCACAATATAATCAAAATAATCGTAATTCTGGTGAAAATCCGTACACAAATAATGGTGAGCAAGTGAAATTACGTAGATATCAAGTTCAACGCCCTGGTATAAAAAAAGGTATGAAAAAATAGTTTTTAATTTAAATTCAGATTTCTTCAAACGAATAAAACATTAGGAAGTAATAAATAAATCGAACCAATTCATTTAATATATTTTAAAAGAATTCTATGACGTCGAGGAAAGAGTAATTGTTCGTCCGATTGGAAGTGCTTTGATTGAATTGGATCCACCAACGAAAAAACAAGAAATAACAAATTATCGCAATGATGTTCCAAACAAATATAATCAATACAGCTCACGAGGATCTACTAATCAATACGAAGCCCCCAATAATCAGTACAGTTCACCAAATAATCAATTTGGAGGTTCGAACAATCAATACAGCTCACCAAATAATCAATACGATAGTTCAAATAATCAGTTTGCGTACTCTAATAACTATAATCGAAATGGCGACTACTATTCGACTGCAGTACCAGATTGTGTATATGATCAACCATCAATTTATGGATATTCTTCTCCTGCCACAAATGATAATCAATATCCAAATACACAATACCATCCAACCACATTTGCTCCAACAACAAGTACTGCAACCAATTATCCTACAACTGTGCATCCATTGACAGTTACAATACCCTCACAATTATATGTGCCACCAGATCAGTCATATTCCTCTAGCTCCAATCGTAAGTGTTTAATTGTTTCTTGAAAATGTTATTATTTGAATTTATACCTTTTTTTTGGAAATAAGTTTTAATAATTAAATTAATTTTTGTTTATTTTTTTCTTCTTCTTATTCGGATACAAATATGGATACAAACAACAAAAATTAATTTTATGTTATTATTCATATGAATTTACAGCTATTGACTATTCACCAACTACAACGTATTCATCGACTCCTGGTCTATTAGTCACACCTACAACAACTACTGGAACCAATACAACACCAAAGTCATCTGACATTTACATAAGTTCAACAACTCCTGTTAGTGTAACAATTGTTGATAAAAATGACGAAAATCAAAATCGAAGTGCAGATAAAGGACAAGATATATTTTATAGTCATGGACAATCTGATGAAAATACACCAGACCAATTCCAAAATGAGCTTCCGCCACGAGGTGATGTATCACAATACCGAGCTGAACAACCAGATCAATTCTATCATGAATTGCCTCGGAGTCGATATACGAACGAACCAGATCATCCTCCACAGGTTTATTCAAGTTCTAATGGAGATCCATTATCTGAAAACAATGAAAAAGATGCAACTGTTCTTCCAATAGAACCAGGCAGCCGTAATTTTACAAATAATCACAATCAAACTAAAAATCAAGCTCTAATTCAATTATACACTGGAAACGGTGGAGTATCTGAGGTTGGTCAAACAGCAGATCAGTCTCAATCTCGTTACACAGCTGAAGATAGTAAGAATGCTCAATACCAAGATGTTGGAAATGTACGGGCTCGTGTAGTGTCAGGTAAAAAAATAACTTGTTAATGTATTTTATCAATATTGAGTGAACTTAAAAAAAAAATTAGTTATTGTGAATAATTGAAAAAAAAATTTCTTGTTAATAAAAATCAGTAACACCACCTCCAGCTACTGCTATTCCAACAGAAACCGTTAATAGGCGACGCATTGTGGTATCTAAGCCGGTCATAACACTTCAAGAAATAGTTGAAGAGGGTAAATCTAGGGGTGGAAATTCCAAAGCTTATTATGTTGATGGAAATAAAGAATATCAAGGAAATAGCGACGTTTACAATGCAAAAATCAATAATAATAATAATAATGATAATTATAATAATGATAATAGTGGTTATTATCAAAACGAAAATTCGTACAGTCAAAATTTCAATTCAGATTCGAAGCATAATAATAGTAATAATAATAATAATAGTAATAACAACGATAGAACTAAATCCAACTATGAAGAAACAACATCATCACAAAGCTCAACAGGAGTATATATCTCAACAACGCCTTCGACAGCTAGTCAACGTATCATATATGTTCAGCCTGTGTCACAAGAATTTGCTAAACAAAAAGCTATTCCACCAAAGACAAAATAATTGGAAATAGCTTTTGAACCACAAAAAATTAATCTTTAATATTAACTTTTATTAATATACATATATGCATATGAAATATTCCAAATAATAAATACTTACTTGGTCAATTGATGGAAGTGAATTGATGGTAATAATTCAAACTATGTGAGTGCAAACTTGCTTGATAAATATTCGTAAACATAACTCAATTGAAGTAAAAATCAGTTACGGATAAACAATAAACCAACACCAAAATAATTTATGATCAAAAACAAAACAAAGCAATGAACAGGTTCATCAAGGTAATATAAATCGGTCATTCACATTATCGTTTTTGCGTTGAAAGGTGATGCTGCAATAGCGTATTGTTTGTCTGCCTCTGCGGAAACTATGGTATAACGATTCTGCGATTTTGTATCAGCATAATGACGATCAAGTTGGAACAAAATGTATAAATGTTACAAACTTACAAATTTGCAATTCCTTATAACAAAAAAAAAAAATATATAACGATTAATAAAAAACCAATTTAAAAAAAACCCCAAAAAAATTTTTTAAAGTAAATGGTCATTCAATCTTATTCTGATTATTATTATAAAATTGTATACAATTGTATTTGGCATGTGCCTATATGATTTACTTCCTTACTTCCGTATTCAAGAGTTTCCTCATGACTAATCATTTGAATACGGATTAAATTTCTAATTTGTTTGGCTAATTGATTAGTCTATCTATTGTTTTGCACAGGTATTATTCAAGTGCCTAATTTTGACATCGGAATCAAAGGTAATTCTTAGCGTTTGGTTTTTATGTAATAGTCAGATTAATCGTGAATGAGTTTGATGCTTTTGTTTGTTTTGTTAAATGTATTTACCACAGGTAAAATAACACAATAATTAGTAGATATATAACAAGGGTACAAACATTAAAATAATAAATATTCATATTAATTGTTTATTACGAAAAAGTAACGCAATAGATTAAAGTTTTTTTCATAAATTTACGAAAAAAAAATTCGAATGCTTTTTAAATATCCTTAATGTAAATCACCTGATTGAAACGAATCACAACTAGAAATCCTCGAAATAAAGATTTCAATATATAAACAATGACCTTAGCTCGGCAAAACAAAATCAAGGTGTGTTCTCTCTCTTTTTTTGCTTTTTTTGAAAAAAAGCAAATTTCGTTTTTTATCGTCGTTTTGATGATTTCATGCATTTGGAATAAAGTAAAAAGAAATTCAATTGGAATTACAAAATACAATTTAAATCAACTATCAACTATGCAACTATGCGTATCAGTTTGAATCAATTATTCATGAATTAGAAAAAAAATTTGCTTGAGGCACAAGAAACGGATGAAAGTGAAGTAATGACACGGGTTTTAATAGCGTATTAGTTTTCTCATTCTAACTACATACATTTGGTAGTAGTTGATCTTGTAAATAAGAACTCGTGTTAACAGTTCACATAATATTGAATACCTTCAACATATGTCGGCTTACTTATTCAGTTCAGGAAATAAAAATGTGACAACACTATGTTGTTTATGTTTTGCTTCTGTCTATTCGTTAACACAGGTGAACCAATGTAGCCACCAAAGGAAGAGAAGGTAGGCGAGAAGAGCAACGATTTCATTTGTGTTTAATATGAGATATACAAGAAACACGTACGCATCTTAAACGGACGAATTACATAAAAGAATGATACTCAGTGCATGCATTTAACAGTTGCAATCGAAACGTGGATCTCAACAAACCATTCTGCTCAAGTGTGCTAACGCAAATTTTGTGTATTTAGTGAATTTAAAGGTAAAAAAATAAATAATGTTCATCGAATATATTTCAAAATAATATTTTTAATATTGTTATGAAATGATAATATTTCAAGTGAAACTAAATGTAATTGGAAAACCTGTTTTATAGAGTATTTTCGAATTAAGACTTATTTCCTGGGTGTCGTAATGTACCAATAAATAAGTTGTAGTGAAAAGTGATTTACGGAAACGAAAGTATTATTTCCAGTAAAAATTTGTTTGCTTTCTTTATTTCAAGATGTCGTTGGGATCAATTATCAAATCGTTTTTTGTGTTGATCGTTATGATCAATTTATGCTGTGGTCAAATTGTGAATTCCCCACTAACATATGTGGGAAATCCTAGGCATCCACGTGTTTTAGCACAAGGCCCTCCAATAGCAGTATCTGATCCATCTCAACTTTCTCATCCATCTGTAGTTGAAAATTCAATAGCCGAATCACAATTGCCACCAGAATTATTAAAATCCCAACAATATTATAACAATCCACATGTTGCTGATGCACTTGCTCGTGACTCATGGCTTACTGATAAGGAGGCACCAGTATTTGAACGAGAAGCTGAAAAAATTCCACGCGAAAAAGTTTTTAAAATCTTCAAAAACGCAGGGTTTTTACAACGACGACGCCGTTTCGCTCGACGCCAATAAATAAATTAAATAATTCTTTTTACTTATTTAGTTTTAGAAAATAATTATGCAAAAATTCATTGCAAGATTTTGAATCTGTTAATGGAAAATATTTATTTTATTGTAATTTAATAAACAACATTTTAACAAGTGTGATGTTGTTTCGATTTAAATGTTTCGCGCTTCATTGAGATCTCTACACTGGAAGTGGAGATGCCCATTGAAAATTTTACAAAATGTTTTTTCCGTATGTTTGAATATCGCAAAGGAGGAGTCAAAAATTATATATTACTCAAAATGTTTTCGTTGTGAACTTTACAATCAGCTGTCGTATATTCATTTTCATTTACATATGCAATTTTCTTGATCCAATGTTACCAAATATGATTGCATGTGTATTTGTGATCCTGAAATGCATTCCCAAGGTTGAAATAATCACATTTCAATTAGAAACCTTGTAACGGTGTTTTGTCATTCAAAATCAATATAATGCATCAATGTTTAACATACAAAACTTACATGATTGTTTAATGTATAAATGCATATTAAAGCAAAATATAATGTGATAAAAATGATGAAATCTGTATTTGTAATTGTGTATGCATGAGTGTATGTGTGGGAGTATGGGTGTGAATGCAATGTGAGAGATAGCGGTTTTACCTTAATTTTTTTTTTTTGCTTGTTGTGATTTTTATCTATTTGTCGCCAATAAACTTCATACTAGTACACTTAGAAAATTCAGGTTAAGGTTTTATCGGTTTAATTGATTACTTAATCAAATGTATTTTTTAATGCATATAGTTGCTGACAAATATATATCTTTATTTCCCAACGCCAATTCCGGTAAAGATTTTTCATATGTATTAGCTCCATGGAAAGTGGCGAAATCGTTGTTAAAAAAAAAAAAAAAAAAAAAAAAAACAAATAAGTCAGAAAAAAAAGAAATTGGATTTTGGTATTTCATCTCATTAAAAAACAAGAATTTCGTAATGTAGTGTTCATCATCATTGAACTAAAAATATTTTATGTTCGAATACTAAGAAAGCAATGAATTCAAAAATTCGGAAAAAAAAGACAGCAATAATTTATTCAAGTATATTTAGCGGATTTGGTAATGTACGAAAACACCTCCTCTTAAACTTACAGAGCATAGCTATATATAATTATTCATATTTATGATTCGGCTCATTTGTTGAAATAGACATATCCCCTAGAGCCAAAAATTTTAATGAATACGTAATCTAAACATTAAACCATCAGCTGTAACAAAAAGAAACGAACCAAAGTGTTTGTCTCTTGTAACAATTACTAATGTAAAATTTGTCACGCATTTATATTAAAATCACCATTTATTTACATCACTGGTGGAAAAAAGAAAACTAATTATGACGTGGTTTCTTTGTTGTTGTTATTGTCTTTTTCTGCATAGAAATTATTGATGGCTCTAGCGTATTATTTCTTAATGTGACTTGCGAAAACCACACCTGGTTTCAGATAATATTCAACGAATATAAATTATATATTGATAGTCAATTATCACAAATATAATAACGATTTTATTACGTTTGAATTCCAGAACCACAAAACTACATTAATGGACAGAAAATCTTGACCATTGAAAATTAACTAATCGTTATTATGACTTGAAGAATACTTGAATTATTACGATTCTAATTGGATTTAACAAATTTATTTCCAATGATTGTGAACAGATTATAGATTAGACATTTGCAAATCGATTTTTGAATACTTATTTAATAAATTCTTTGGAAAAAAAACAATAAAATCGGTTGTAATCAAAATTCATTGGATACATGTAGCGTTCAGAGGAAAAATGTCATACAAAAAAGTTCCTTGGAAAAATGAATAAAACAAGTGGCAAATGAAGTATTTTTGCGTTATACGCAAAATGTGCTCCAAGTAAGTGGCATATATGTATTTTTATCATTTTTCCGTGGAACTTTTCTGTATAACATTTTTCCTCTGAAACTTTCATATGTGCTGTTTTCTTATTTTCAGCTTTTGTACAGAGTTTCGACAATCAAGTATGAATTATTAGTACATTCTATCAACCAAAATGTTTGCCACTGTTTGAAGAATACACTTCAGCAAACGGATATATAAACATAATTATGAAAAACACACAAAATGAAGAAACAGAAAATACAAAACAAAACAAAACAAAACAAAACAATAAAGGAGAACAAAAAAATAAAAACCATACAATGTTTTGAAGTCTTCTTTACACACGTGAAAATATTTTGGCATTTCGTTATTATATACAAAACAAAGATTTCATGTGAAATATTTATATTAAATTGTTTTAAGTCATAGAATTGAAATAAATAACCACATTTGAGAAAAAAATATTTGGATTTCTTCTGCAGAAAAAACATTGATTAGTTTTTGAATGTTAATAGAAGAATGTTTAATTTGAACTGTATATTACGAAGTGCTAATATAATAATATGCATTTTGGTTATCCATTAACAATATTAAAATGGCTAACGATGAATTCAAAACGCAATTCATCATATTTTATGCACTATTTAAACGGTGTAATATTATTTCTTAGAATCTTTATTTCCTTTAGAATAGAATTTATAAAATTTAATATCGTAATATTTACAACAGCTTCATGTAGTGATTGTTTATATCATTTATAAACTTATATTCTGCTACATATTATGTTTCCATTTCTTTATTTGACTGCGTCTTGATTAGTCGTTGTTGATCTTTCACTGATGCTGTATTTGTAGTGTAACAAATTATTCAATGCATTTTGATGATTTGTTATTGAAAATCCATCAAATGCTTATGATTTACTTATTTAAGAATGATAAATTCATGGACTTCAAAAATTATATTGATTTCAATGAAGTTGAGTGCATTCAACTGGCCCGATATCTCATTAAACTGTCTCATTTCTGCTGTCCTTCAATAGGTACGAGTGCATATTTCATTTGTCTGAAAAGTACACGCGCCTATTAATTCAACAATAAGAATATGAAATTGAAAAAAAAAAACCAACAAATGAACACTCTGCACTTCTAATTCAATACAATACAAACAAAACCGTACGCCATCGCATTTGTCGGCATATTGATTGAACAGACAACGCCAATAAACACAGGGCGTAGAATTTAAATTTTTTTCGTCTTTTATCATGCAAGAAGCAAAAAAAAGTTGTACAAATGATGACAAAATCTTATTACTTGTATGCCATTGAATACAAATGTAATGGATCATTAATGGATTTTGTATCATAATCAATGTCTCGGTTGTACTCTGTCTGGACGTTCGATTAGATGATGAGCACAAAAACAAAATTGCCAAAAGTACATTTTGAAACATTAGAAAAAATTAAAGTAACAAATTGTCAGACACAACTTAAATTGCTAAATTGTTCATTCTAATGGCAACATGTCGGATAATGTTAATTTTTTCATATATCGTCAATAGAAACATTAGATGTGTTGATATTAGGAAATCGTCACAACGTTTTAAAGCGCAATTATCGGTTACGGTTACGGTTTTATTAAACATTTACGCATATTCGGCATCTGAATCTTCTCAGTTCATATACAAACATGTAGCACTACTACTACAACAGCTTATGATACATGCATTGAGAGAGGGAGACGGGATAATGATATGTACAACCGATTTCCGAATGCATTCGAAATACGTTGTGTGACGTCCACCGAAAAGAAATTCAGCTTTTAAGTAAGTGTTGTTATAACAAAAAAATAATACATTTGCAGCCACCGTAGTATCGAGTGTATGCGGCACAATGTAACTGACTGTTTGGATGATTGAGAGAAACAAAACTCAAGCACAACTTATATTGAAGCCGAACAAAAACATATTCGCTCACATCGAGTCGAACAGTCTGTGCAAAAATACATGAAAAACACTTCGGCTGTATTTGCTGTTTCATTCAATTTTAAGTTGTCTGTGCCTTTTGTATTTCGACAATATTTTCAGAGTAGTTTACTTTCCATAAAATTTTATTATTATTATTATTTGTCGGAAAATATAGTGTTTTTCCATGTCCATTAAAAATGACTTAAATACAGTTATTAAATATTTTTGAGAAGTGAAATGAATTTATTAAAAAAATTTGAAATAAAACAAAAAATGGTCTAAGCAACAGGTAGCGGAAATACCATATTGTAATATTGTGTATAGTGAAATAGTAACTGACAATTCTGTGATAACTTTTTTTTTACAAATTACATATATGCATAAAACATTTTTTTATAATCTATATTGTATATATATATATATTTTAAAGTGATGTAAAAAAAGAAATCAATATTCAAATGTTTGGCACATCTATTATGTTTTATCGCAATAAATAATCTCATTGTTGGTTCTAAAGATATACAACAGTAAGTGAATTAGCCGGAAGTATCAAATTAAGTGGTTGAAATTATGTGTAAAAAATTGTTTAAATTGTAAAAAAAAGTTTGGTCGATAGCATTGAACTTTTCTGTGGGTATTGCGTCAAATCATCGTCACCTGTATGCTGAATAGCACACGTGTGTCTCTGTGATGAGTAAATTACGTTGTTGTCTAAGTGAAACCGAATGAGTGCGTAGTATTTCGAATTGGAAAGAGAAAGCAACAAGTCATCGAACTATTTTGTGCACATGATACAAATAACGACCAGAAGCGTCCCAGAACGAATAAAATACAATCGTTTTTTTCTTTCTGCGCTGATAAACAATTACAATAACAGACGGTATTGTTGATTTTTCGCCAAAAAAAAAAACTTCGAGCATCTCACAGATATAATATTAATATGGATTTAAAAATGTCGAATGATTCAATTCAAGTGGAAAGTAAGGAGACTATTGAACAAATTCTAAGATTTCATGATTGTGATGATAGCATTCTGGTAGAAAAGTTAATCACCATGGCCGGTAGTCAAGAGGGTGACAACTATATGTCTGTTGTGAAACGCCTGATTGTCAGCGGTATACACGACAAAAATCAAAATGGTATGGAGTTTGCAATATTAACATAAAAAACAACCAATTTCGAAATAATATTCCATCAAAATAGCAATAATATATAATCGATCACGATCGCGTGCCAAAGCAATAAAGCCACCATACAAATTACTGGTCGTTGGGACAGTTGTTATACCACATACATATCATTTAAAATGAGCTATATAAAATTGAACGTTGAAAAAAAAACTGGGCTAAATCAGTGTAGTACATGAATGATCTTTCTTACATATACCTTCATTTCTTATGCCAAAAAGCGGTTCCGTCAACTTTTTTTTCCACTCAAGTCACGTAATCATTGTGTTTATATAAACACAATTCGTTTTGTCCTGGAGTACACTTCAAAATCATAAGTGTAGGTCATACAATTATTTTTTCTTTATTTACAATAGAAAATATCTAATTTATACGTTTCGAGAAATAGAAATAGTCATGTACATAAGCAAATAAATTTCATTAGATACAACATTGACATTGAATTATGAATATAAAAAGTATCGATTTATTTGCTCAATGCATTTCACTCACAGCAATTGTATTTTCTATATAGTGTAATATGAAAACAAGCTACAGCTACACGTAGAACAGATCATATGATATATGGGTATCTATATATTAATATATCTAAATATATGCACATTGTAGAAATTGTATATAGAAGAGAGGAATTCGTAATATGGATTCAAACGAATACTGCACACTGACACTAAAATGCGCAGCGTTTTTTTTATGTGTGTTTGTAATGTCAAGGTCAGAAATGCATTTATTGAAATAATTCGTATTTATTTCCTTCCCTTTCACATGCTTCGAGCATTTCAAAGGAATGAAGATTAATTTTGTCATGGATATGTTTATATGTATATTACTTGCATTGTGGAAATTTATTTATTAAAAAAAGACAACGTGCATACAATTAATGTCAATAAAGATTTAATTCATCTAATAGCTTGGCATATTATTTTGATCGATTTAATTGGAAATAACTATGATGCAATTTGAGGGATAAAGTTTCCAATTTGAATTACAATGCTTTAGTTTTTGCACTTGATGATTCACTAAAATTTTAAAATTTCCATTTACTATAATTTTGCATTTGCTTACAATTTTTCATCTGTTCTCATAGATATCTATCAACGGAGTTTGATAGTAAAGCGTCAGCTACAAAACTTGGCACGAAGAAAATTATTTCGCGCAGATCGTGCTTTCGCAAATGAGATCATTGCGTATTCGGTAATTTAGGCGAATTTTTTTTTAAATTTCAAATAAATTGATTGATGAAATAATTGAAAAATACTTAGATCGAAAATATAAAAATATTTTCAAACATAAAATTACTTTAAAATTAAAATTGGATAGCTTACATTTAAAACTAAAATTAAAAAGTACTTATATAATTAATATTCGTATTACTATAGAAAATAATGCCACAGTTTCATCACTTTGCTGATAGTGTTGACTTGCCTCTTCCATTTGTGAATTGTTTGTTTGCTGGAGCTGATGATGCCGGTGATTTAATTGTGCTTGATGATTTGAAACCCTTCGGTTATCGAATGGCAAATCGTTTGAAAGGTCTTGATTACACACACTGCAAATTTGTATTACGGGTAAAATTAAAATATCAATGCATTTTTATAAATGCATGTGTAATTGTATATTGTGTATATTAATTTGTTTCTGTATTATTTAAATTATAGGAATTGGGTGTTGTGCATGGTCTAAGTTTAGCTGCCAAAACATTACACGTAGGTGAATTTACTGAAGTTGTATCAAATATTGAAGAATCAATATATTGCGCGGAGGCGGCTGAATTTTTTACCCAGAGCTTAGAGTGTTCCTTGAAGGAAGCATTATTCAGTCTTCGAAAATCAAGTAAAACATTTGCAGAACTTGATCCAGCTATAAATCAAATTGAAAATCTTAAGGGAAAATTATTTGAACAAATGTACGAATGTGTTCGCGGTAATCCTGGTGAGAAAAAAAATTTGATTATAAACTAAATAATTATTTGAACTATCTAATAATTTATTACATTGATTCAATAGGTGGATCTCCAATGATTCGAGAAGAATTTTTTGTTGTTGCGCATGGGGATCTTTGGCTAAATAATATAATGTGGCGTTATAATAATCGAAATGAATGTGATAGTGTTAAATTTATTGATTTACAAACGCTTCGATATACATCTCCTGTTATTGATATATTGCATTTTCTCTACACAAGCACTGAATATATGATGAGAGTTCAGTATTTCGATCAGCTTATAGATGATTATGTAGATTCACTTTATTCAACACTTCAAAGATTTGATGTTCACGATGAATATGTTCCAAATATAGAAACATTAAATGATATTATACGAAGTGAACTTAGAGATAGATCAATGTATGGCTTAGGAATTTGTATGTGGCTCTTGCCCGCAGTCACATTTCATTCAGATAAAATTATTGATTTGGATACAGTTACGTTAGATGATTTCAAAAGTGATAGCCAAGAAAAAACAATGACGCAAATGCAAACACCTGAATATCATACAAGAATGCGAGAGACCGTCATGGAGTTTTTCCGGAAAGGCATCCTCAATGAGATTACATAATAAATAAAACACAAATGCATACAAACAAATAGCATCAGCTGCACCAAATTGCATAATAAGTTTTTGTAAAAATGAGTTTAAAATATATTCTTATTATTTATTTTATCATATCTACAATCTACAATTCTACATATTCGATAAGTTCAACAGAAATATTCTAGAATTCATGTTATTTTGAGTAATTTTTAAAAAATTGATGAATATATGCAAAAAAATACATAGCATTTGCAAATAAATGAACGAAAATAGCTCATTTAAAATTATTGAACTTTTATATGGAATCTCCGATAAGTATAGTCATTTTCATTAAGATCTGTTACACTACAGTACTTTAAAAAATTACGCAAATACTTAATTTTATAAAGTATTAATTGCGGCACATATCTTAATGGTTCAATTATAACTATATTTTGGACTCGTATTACATTTCCATTTGGAAATCAAACATTGCAACAAATTTTCATGATGTTGTATAGGAAGTCACAATAATTTTTTAATGTATATATGTTATAAATTTTCTTCTTCCGTTCCATACAATTGGTATAGTGTTTTTGAAATTGTTCCTTCTCGAGAACCTCCTTGACTTCTTAAGATGTTTTTCATCTTCTTGACATATTGTGTCGGGACAGTAGTATCATGATCCTTAAACCACACTCATCAGGACATGATGTTTTTGGTGGTTCGTCATCTTCATCTTCATCATCGGGGATAGCTGGTGCTTCTCGATTTCTGTCGTTCTTTTTTCGAAACCATCTGTTTATATCAATCCGAAGCATTAAAGCTAATGCGAAGACCATAGCCACTTGGGCTGTAGCCACAACGTTGATTTGGCCCACTAATCGTGCCATTTTTGATCGTTGGTTGTTCATGAAGCAGCCTACGGCATGCACCCAACAGTGAAAATGCGGATTAACCGCTGTTGAATATGGCGATTTGTCTGATAAACCTAGCTCCATAAAATATGGCATATAGGAATCTTGTTGTGTAACCTCATTACCTGGTTTTTGTAATCGAATAAGATCTTTTGCGACGGGAAGATTCCATATCCAACGAGTTGACTCCTTTGGCATCAATTCCGTGATATCATGCAAGTGGACCATATCTAATAAAGCAGCACAATCCTTAAAACGGGATGTAATGGTTCCAATTCTTGCATCAGCATTTGGATGTTTTGGGAATTTGCAAAGGTACATATCAATTGCGGCGATCAATTTCACAAAATCAACATCATTGAGAAATATTTTGTAATGGTGGTAATTCACCATGCTTACTTCTTGCGGAGCTCTTACAGCTCTCATTCGCTCGTTGATGTGATTGATGATTTTTGTCCTGTAGTCATCCAGAGCAATCGGTATAATTCTGTACAAACCACAAATGAATAATGGAATCCATTCATCATCTTTTTTATTCGCATCTTGTGCTGCAATTAAGGCCATGGCTTCGTCAGTATACGTAATATGTATTAATTCATGAAGTCCTACTTCTTCATTTGCCGCTCCGATCGCTCTATTGAATGAAACCCAATTTTCCAATAATCTGATTTTGTTGCTGTTGAACAAAAGGCTCAAGTAAACTTTTGCTTCGTTTAACATTAATGTATTTGTTTTAATTCCATTAGTGCATCAAATGTACCGACGTAATTTGGGAGGCGTATGGGTGGCTTGCGACCGGCATTTTGTTGGTTGTCGAACCATTCCTTGGGATAGTGTGGTTCCGTGGTTGTTGCAACTAGATCGTTGTTCACATCAACTTTCTCCACACCATCACAACCAATGAATTCTACCCCTATATCTTCCATTATTCAAAAAAATGCAAAACACTGTAAATATTGATTTGTGTTCAATTTTTGCTGTTATTTCTTTTATGTCTACTTCTTGAGCTATATCATCTTTGATGTTGTTATTCTCTCCTTGCATTGCAATCGACTCTTCTCCGCTTTCTCGTGCTGTTTTGTGCGGATGAGATAGCATCTTCATTATGAGTAGTTTCATTATTAGTTTTTGCTTTTGGTGGTGGTCTTCGCAACGATTCAGCAATTTCGATATTTTTCAATATGCACATGCCTGCAAAAAAAAATTTAAATGGACAATTATAAAAACAAAAGAATTGGAAAAACTTCTGCAAAAAGAATTCAAAATGTACAATTATGAAAAGAAATGAATTTTCCATCCTTTATAAAGAATTGTACGTCCTGCACAAACATCACGATGCCATGAAATATTTTTGCTTTTGCTTTGAAAATTCGATGAGTTCTGGTCGAAGCGTCGAACTTTCGACAATGAGCGTTGATTTTCTTGGCGTTCGTTTTGTTGTTGACGTTGTTTTATTGATGCACGTGCATTTTTATTGCTGATGACGACTTTTGCTGCTTCCATATCACGATGACTTCCTTTACAATTGACGCACAATTTATTTCGACTAGATTTCTTGTTTAATGCTGATTTCCCTTCTCGATGAATTTCTTCAAAAGGTTGTAAGCATTTGCCGCATACTTATGATGTTTTAAATTCTTCTACAAACATTACATCTGTATTTCTTTTCTTTTTCAATGCGACGGCTAATTTTCTGGTCCCTGGACATCGGCGTTGTTTTTTAATTATAGAGTTGGGTGACAAATTTGCACCTCCAATACAAACAAGGCTATTATCATTCGCAACAAATCTGTTCACAATTTTGTCGATTGTTTTCTGCTTGGCGAAATGTGCATCGAGATCAAGTTTTGCAACTCTGTTGAACAATTACAATTTATCATTTGAAACATAATCGATATTATTTGTGTTTTGAAACACAATCGAGAGTATTTATTATTTGAAACACAATTTCAAATCTTACCTTTTATCACAACACGCATCAATTCCGTCTTTCATTACTTTTAGGCGATGTTGAATATAGTGCATCCATCCATTTTTGGTGTTTGGTGATGGTTCAAATTCATAAATGTCTCTATTGTTTCTATCTGCTGCTGCTCTATCTTCAAATTCTTTTGTCAGTGATTTCAATCTTTTTTGCCGTTGCTTGTCACCAATCATGTGATAATATTCTTTAGAAGATATTTTTAATAAATCCTCTGTTTCTTCTTTTGAATTTATAATAACACCACTTAACCAACATTTCATACCAGGATCAAGTCCAATTTTTCGATTGTATTTATTATCCGTTTATTTTTATTTTCATGTTATCAATACAAATGTCGTTTTTCATCACTAAACGCTTTCTCTTTACATTTTTGTATTGAAGACAAGCTGCTTCACCATCACTAACAAAACTAAAGTCATATTGTTTTTGTTTTCTACATGCACTTAATATTTTTTTTTCATTGATAAATTCTCGCCAATATGTCCATTTATCACGTCCTTTGGGTTTTCGAAATTCACTTGGTTCAATATTTGCTTCTGATTTTGAATTTAATTTACTTTCTCCCTTTGGACAATGATTCAATTGCACTAAGAGATTGTAAAATGTATCTTCTTCATATCCGTTGAATTTTCTTTTGTGTGTGATTTTCGGAATTAATGTAAAAGTGTTTAATGGTTCGACTTTTTTTATATCATTGTTGATTTCATTTAGTTCTTTTGATAATTTTAATTGTTTGTTCACTTTTTTTAAATCGTTCATTTGTTTTTTAATTAATTGGTCCTTTTTATTTTTATTTAAATATAATTCTTTCAACGTTTCTTCATTCGCTTTCAATTTTTTGTAGTCATACAAGTGGTCTCTGATTTCAATCCATTCATTATATTTTTCTTTATTTTGTTCATTTTTTTCACTTATTTTAATTTGAATTTTGTGGAAAATGTAAACACACGAAAACAAATGTTTTTCTAATAAATCTGTGAAAAATCCGCAAGCAATCTTTATTTTTAATTTTTCTTGTATGATTTCGATGCCCGGAATTCTTTTTATTAACTCTTGGTGCGGCTGAACAATAGACTTTTTTCAAACATGAATTTCACTGTATGATTAATGTATTTTTGTTTTGTCTCTTTTGTTCCATTTAATTCACAAATGTTGAAAAAAAATGATTTCATTCGTTTTTGCGCGTGAATTTCTACATTATTTGAAAGACTAGTTGAATAAGTTTTGCAAAGATATTTTAATGTATTTCCGTAATTATCTCTCGATGGTTTTTCAATATTATTCACATTCATAAGATCGTCAAATTCACTCAGCATCATATTTCTGGAGTCGTTATTCTTAAGTTGGCGTTTATTATTTACATTTTTTATTTCACTTACTGCAAATAAACAATTCTCAATCACATTTTTAAAGTTTTGTTTGAAAAAATCAAAATTGTCTTCTTTCACATTTTTATTGACATGGAATAAAAAAAGCAGATACGCCAAAATTGAAATTTTTGTTGAATTTATACTTCGCTTTGTAATTGCTTCTTTTAATTCAGCGGAATTTTCTCCAATCAACACAGAATTCAATGTTCTCTTGATAATAGTGAGTTCACTTTTTTCACTGTTATTCCCAATTTTTACGTCTTTTTCCATTTTTCTCTTTTGAACTACTCTTACCGAACAGCAAAACCAAATTGATTCCAAATTTTGAGGGAGCAACGATCTCAACCTCCAAATGCAACAAATTCTGATAAACATTTTGTTTATCTCAGAATTGTTCAACCACAATATTTCCATCTTCAATTAATTCTATTGTTCTTATTCGAAATAAATAGTATTTGAATTTTACTACATTTATGCTGTGTAATGTAAACAAAACAAACGTCTTATTTCGAATTTGACAGTTGACGGTTAACAGTTGACAATTGAGATCAAATGAAATTTGAATTTAAGGCGGTAAAACTAAAAAAAAATCCAAATTATATATACAATATGTAATGTAAATATGCTATATTCATTTGAAATTAATTTCATAAGATCTAATGCAAGATTTTTCTGCGTAATTCACATTCACTGCAATATGTTTTCCATATATAATTGGACCATATAGATATGTGACACAATACATAATAATAAAATTAAGTATTTGCGTAATTTTTTAAAGTACTGTAGTGTAACAGATCTTAATGAAAACGACAATACAAAAAGTGAATGGATCTATATAAGGCGATATGTTGTTACTGGCACATCATAGGATGAAGTTTGGCTAATGAATTTATCAACGATTTAAATCGGTTTAATTCAATCAATCATTGAACGTAATAAATCTATCGGTAATATAATAAATAATCATGGTTATGTCAGATTATGTTTAACAATCATCTCAAAGACATTTATATGTAAATAAATTGTATTAAATATTTATTAAAATAAATTTTTTCTTATTATTAGTTACAAAATATGTTGAGCTAAAAGTTAAATTTGTATAAATATAATGTTGATTCGTAATAAATGTTCGATTTCAAAATGAAAAGAATACTATCATATTCAATAGTAGCCGTAATAAATATTTTCTTACGAATCATTCATACAACGCATATAGTATATTATTAGGCGTTTTTACATTTGGCTTCATCAATTTCAAAAACACAAATTGCACATACGCTTGGCTCCGAATATATAAAATCTAATCGAGCAATGGATAAAACAATCAAATGTTTGGCAATGAATGTAATTTTCATATACATAGGTGCCGCTGAGATTTCACTACCCAGGTATTCGGAAATTGGTGAAGGCGATAAAGAAATGTGGAAATTGCAAGGTTTGAAAAACCTGTGCAAAATGTTTGCAACGATTTCCACAACACACAAAACGTGATCTTTTCAGGGTAATGTACTATTTATTTTGAAATTGTTGTCAATATACAATATAAATAAATGAAACT
Organism: Resseliella maxima; assembly: GCA_029041755.1. Classification (NCBI taxonomy): domain Eukaryota; kingdom Metazoa; phylum Arthropoda; class Insecta; order Diptera; family Cecidomyiidae; genus Resseliella; species Resseliella maxima. The sequence goes on from JAQOWM010000792.1 coordinate 188,610, forward strand.
TAACGGATTTATCTTAATTGATCTCATCAATTTAAGATTTGCCTCAAAGTCCGAATTAAGATGTATATTAGAGTGTCCAAGGAAATGATATCTAAAGCATCAGCAAAATAAATAGAAAATAATAAATCCTAAATTACATTTCTAAATTGATATTTTAATGATTGCTTGGAGATTTCTCCCCGAACATGATTGCATTCTTAAATGATCACATTGGCATGGTGATTATGAAAATTGGAATTTTCATTCCCAATTAAATCAAATTTTAATCTTGTGAATCACAATGTCTTAGTGATTTCAAGTGCCTGGAACTTAACGTTCTCAGAGAAATTAATTGAAATGATTGACTAAACTTTTCGGGTTTGTCCATTATATTGGAGTTTTCGTTTCCAACCAATTAAAATTTTCTAGTCTTTTGACGGGTTCAAAGTTCATTAACCCTAGTGCTATTTACGAGTTACACCTATGTGTATTTATTGCCTCAGTCGTTAGAGCGCAACTACATATTTTCACCTCGTAATCGATATCTTTCAAACTACATCATGGCCTTGACGTGTTTTGTATCTCATTGCAGTCGATTGCAGTTAATTAATTATCTTGGACTTGCGTCCCAATATCTATCTATATGTGTGGAGAAATTTCGTCTTTTCTTATTTGTTTAAATTGAACTATAAAGTCCCAAACTTCTTGCTATATGGTAATATAGTTATATACTTCTTGCTATATGGTAATATAGTTATGATCCCATAATTACATGTAACAAAAAAAAAATAACTTGTAATGTGAATGACTTCGGTCAATTTTGTCGCTGTCACGGTTTTGTCTTGAACCTGAGTATCTATCAGACGGAGAAGTAGCATATAAGTTAACAATTCGAAACATTCCACTATGTAGAGAAAGAAGAGAAACAACGGTACGATTGCGCTCATGCATGATTAGGGAACGTAAAGGAGAATTGAAAGAGCCATTAGGTAGTTTCGGTTCCCCGACAGACGAATTAGAAGTTAACTCAAGAAAAGCTGAGGATCTCAAGCGTTTATTACAGGAAATAAATCCGGATAGGGCTACCCAAGAAAGATTTATGAGTAAATTTTTGCACGTCAGTGGACGAGTATAGAAAATACCGAGAGTAAAAGACAACTTAGATCTATCTCATTCAGTTCAGAGATTAGTAGATGAAATGGCAGAGTTATATCATGAGTTCATAAACAAAGTAAAGTCATTCAACAGGCGTGGCAGACAAGTAAATGTAGGAACGGGACAAACAGCCCCGAGTAATGACATGCAAACAGAAGCGGCTATGGCCGAGAAGACTACTAACATGAGTTTACCATCACGAAATGCACAAGTTCAATTAATTCCACAAGCTGAACCCGACATAACTCCAATTTCTCATTTCGATAATTCCAACCTGAATTTTCCTAATATTAGACCAATACATGGTGTCGCTACAAGTTCAATGACACACAACTCGAGAACCGGTGATGCACACACAAGCCAAAGTGAACATCAACCAAATATTTTCGGTAGAAATACAATTTACCAAGACGGAAATCACACATACAATTCGCGACCGCAAGCGAGTTCTGCGAACAACCTTAACGGTCAGACTAATACTAACCAACGAACGAACACAAGAATTCCATTCGGTATTTTAAACAGACCAACGACCAAGAGTGTAAATTTCGCACAGAATGTTGTATACACCAACAGAAATGCATATGGGTTGCCACAAGATCAGCAACAACAACGCTATCAATTCCAGAGCGCTAATCAGTTTTATGCGGATATGAATCGGGATAATTCCCAAACAGATACATCGAACAGCATGATTGCTGCAATCAACACAATGATGGAATCATTGAACACTATGTCATCGCGTATTCAAAATATCGAATAATCTCAGCGAACGAACATAAACCGAGCAGCAGCAACACCAAGAAACGAAACTGTTGTTGTTGACGATGATGCACGCAGCGTAGCATCAAACGATTCATATAATATAAAAAATATTTATTATAAAATAAAAAAAAAACGTTCATGCTTTCTTGAAAAAGTTAGATGTTTACAAAGAAGCAGAGAAGATATCCTACACGGAAATTTTCCATCGATTTCACTACATAGTAAAAGAACATGCATTCAATTGGTACGTTCAGTACAAGAAAGACTTTAGAAATTGGACATAATTGAAAGAAGGTTTACTGAAACAACTTACAACGCCGTTAGCAAAGTTCATTACCGTTTCAAAGTTAGCAGAAATCAGGCAAAAACGTACAGAGACATCATCTGAATTTATTTCAAGCATTATTAGGGAATTCGATTCACTCGAAGTTTATGATGAAGTAGAGAGAGTTAGTATTATTCAGAACGGTCTTTTACCAGAACTCAGATCAAGAGCAATGAGTCAGAATTGGAAATCAGTTCAAGAATTGAGCATATTTTTGCGCAAACTCGAGGCAGCAGACAAGTTGTATGACAAACCTAGACATGATGTTCGTGTTCCTTACTTCTTCAACAATTTTATGACCGCGATAATTCATTTACTTGAATTCCGGTCTTTGAATTACAATATGCTCTCTCTTTGCAAAATCTTATGAAAGTGACTTACTGAATAGGAATTAGTGGATACTACTTTTATCCAGAATGATCAAAGTTCGGGTCCGTTTATCGCATCGAACTCATTATCTCTCAACGATGAACTATCCAGTGTGAATCCAGGTTCGGGACCGTTTATCGCATCGAACCAATTTAATAATTCCAGCGATGAGAATATCCACTTGAAACTAGTTTCGGGTCCGTTTATCGCATCGAAACCTTTCTCCCTTTCAACGATGAAAATATCCAATGTGAATATCGGATTACGGTATTTGTCCACACTCAACGAAATCTCTTTCTAAAATTCCTTGTTGTATGATAATTTTCTTTGGACGAATTTTCTTCACAATTTTAGTACAAAATTCTCCAAATCAAGTTATCAAATGAATTTATAATGGTGTCGATTACAACCAATTTCCTTGGATATAGTATAAAAATTTAAACAACTCAGTGAATACTTATTCCTTTATACAACTTTTATTCCTTTTTTCTTTTTTTTGTAACACAACCATTTTATTGCGATGTCCAAAGAGAAGAGAGCTCATACCTCATTCCTTTTCAATTCTTAGCCTATCATTCACATTTTTTCTTCTTTTTGACAATCTACAAAAATATCCCAGTGACGCCATCTCTTATCTCATGGTTACAGTTTGATTTGGCAATTTTTCTTACTCACCATTGACATTTTTGTAGATTGTTTACATCATTTTACAATTTATTCTAATTTGATCATGAAACCAGAACAATCATTTCAACGTAGAACGGCAATGCCAATAAATTGTATAGAACAAGATCTTTGCGAAGAAAGTTGTCAAGAAATAGAAGAATACACAATCGACGATACAAATGAAATAGAATACAACGAGTGTAACGTCACCAGGGTTAATCCAACGGTTACCAAGAAACCAAGCGTGTTCAAAACAGTCAATACAGTACAAAAACGTACGTTCATAACAGTACAAACGAAAATTCACAAGCCCAAGCGAACACAAATAACTACAATCAGAAAACCGTACCGACACAAGTTAAAGAAAATACAGGCACGATGAATCAAGTCAACGTAATTGAACAAGAACAAACAACGATGTTTTCCGAAATGGTAGTCAGTGCATCGACTAGATGTTTTAATTGTAAGACTGGAAATCATTTGTTTTTGGATTGTCCGATGCCAGTTACGAGAATCTTTTATTTTCGTTGTGGTAAAGAAGGAGTTATAGCGCCGGCATGCGAATGTAGATTAAATCGCTCAAAAAACTTGTAAAGCGTCGCTTACGACAACCAAGGAGTAGGCGACGAGCAATAAACAGGCTGCTTTTAGCAAAGAAAAAGAACACAATAGCGGAGAAATGCCTAGAAAGTACAAGAATATTTCAAGCGCCAAACTCAATTTAAACGACGATGACAGACCATACTTGGTAGTTGGTATAGAAGGAGATTTTGCACGAGGATTGTTAGATAGTGGTGCACAGGCATCAGTTATGAGTGAAGAATTATATAAGAAGTTGATTGAGAAAGGACACAAATTATACAAGTGTAATGTAGGGATTCCCATGGTAGACGGAACTTCACACAAAGCGTTAGGTTATATGAAAGTACCATATGTCGTTAGAGGCATTAAGTGTAATATTACCATTAGTGGTAGCACAGGCAGCAACCAAGTTAGTTTTAGGCATGGATTTCTGGAATGCATATAGAATAAAGCCATGTTTCATGAGTAATACGTATGGCATCAGGGTGATCAAGCATAATTCGAACGAATTTGTTGATCAAATAGATTTTGAAGCAGAGTTTAGAAGCGTGTTTGAAAACCAGGTTGAAGTTTTTAGGCCATATTGTAGACGAACAAGGCATAGGTATGGACAAATCAAGAATAGAAGCAATTGAGAATTTACCAACACCTACGTGTGTTAAGGATATACAAAGACTAATAGGCTTAGCAGGCTGGTTTAGGCGTTTCATAAAAGATTTCTCAGGAATCAATGGTCTAATAACTGAATTACTCAAGAAATCAGTTAAGTTTGTATGGACAACGGAATGCGAATCAGCTTTCAAGAGATTAATCAGGGCATTGACAACAGCACCGATGTTAGCACCACCTGATTATAGTAAACCATTTGAGATACATTGTGACGCCAGTGGTAAAGCATGTGGTGCCGCATTGATTCAGAAACATGGTGAAAAAGAAAAAGTAGTCGCGTATATGAGCCAGAAATTCACTGCAACACAGCAGAAGTACCATACAACAGAACTTGAATGTTTAGCAGTCATTTTAAGTATTGAGAAGTTTCGACCATATATTGAGGGAACTCATTTTAGGGTAGTTACTGATCACCATGCTTTATTATGGCTGAAAAATCTCAAAGATCCGACAGGCAGACTAGCTAGATGGTCATTGAGATTACAAGCATATGACTTCACACTTGTACATAGGAAGAGAAAATTTCATGTAGTACCAGATACTTTGTCAAGAGCAGTAGACTCGATAGATTTAACGAATTCGGCAACGACGCAAGACAAATGGTATTTGAAATTGAGTAAATTATTTGAAGAACATTCGCAAGTACACGACAATTTAAAAATGCAGAACGGCTTATTGTACATCAAGAAATCATTCAATGAAAGTTGTGACAATGTAGATTGTTTATGGCGTATTTGCGTGCCAAGTGAGATGAGAGAAGAAGTTATAAGAGACAATCACGACGAGATCAGCTCATGTCATTTTGGTAGATACAAGACTTTAGCTAAGATAAAAAGCGCATACTATTGGCCAGGAATGGGCAAAGACGTGACAGAATATGTTAGTAACTGCAAAACGTGCAAGGTAATTAAACCATACAATAAGATTACCACGCCGGAGGCAGGAAAATTTGTCGAAACAAAACGCCCATGGAGAGTAGTAGCAACTGATATCATAGGACCATTGGCAGTGAGCAAGAAAGGAAATCGATTTCTCATAGTAGCCATTGATTTATATTCAAAGTTCACGATAGTCAAAGCAGTTCGCTCAACAACAGCACAGGTAGTGACAGATTTCATTAAAAACGAGGTAGTTTTAAAGTATGCATGCCCGGAAATTATTGTATTAGACAATGGTCCACAGTACAAGTCAGAAATGTTTAAAAAGTACGCTGATTCACAAGGCATTAAACTATAGTTTACCATATATGGTATACGGCCAATTATTTTCCGCAAGCCAATCCAACAGAATGTGTGAACAAAACTATCGGCAACGCATTGAAAGTATTTCTGAAAGATGGAATGAACCATAAGAATTGGGACGCACATGTGCAAGAAATTGCAAATGCAATCAATAATTCTGCGCATACTAGTACACAAGAAACACCGTATATGATTAATTTCGGTCAGAAAATGCCACAGCATGCTAGTGAGTATGCTAGTAGATGCAAACGACGAGGTTATGAAGAATATCAGTAAGTTGAGGGAAAAAATCCAAGAGCGCATTAAAGAGGCTAGAGAAAGGGCTATGAAACAGTACAACTTGAGAAAAAGACCAATCGTGTGCAAAGTCGGAGAAACAGTATTCCGAGAAAACACAAAATTGTCAGATAAGTCGACATATTATGTCCAGAAATTAGCGCCAAGGGCAGTTGAATGCAAAATAGTTGAAAAAACAGGCACAAATACGTATGTACTAGAGGATGTGAAAACTGGCAGAAAAGCCGAGTATCATGCTCAGAAGTTTCACAGATAACATAAGTGAAAATCATGACTGATAAATTGGGCGACGACTGGAAAGAAAAAGGACATGAATATCGGTAACAATAGAAACATGGATAGTGAGAAGTGTGTAACCAACAGACGCAAAAAATTTACCATTAATAATTAATTATTTTCGTCATTGAATATTTGGACATGAAGTCGAGATAGGGCTGAATGGTTTTACCGTCTATAGACGGGGGGAAAACACGGCTGGACACGAGATTTTACACATCAAGTCTACGTCTAAAAATTGATGTGCGATTAATTGTGCATTTTATCTTATCATAAATGATAGCGCGGATAATATGCGAACAATTCACGTTTATTTCACGGCATGGGAACCAAGAATTTTTTTTTACACTGCAAGGTGGACCTTCGTGAGGGGGCAGGGAGTGCATGGCACATGTCAACAAAGAACAAGCACTATTAAGAAACAAAACGTAGAAATATTTGCAATTGTAGCTAGAAAAGACGTAGAAAATTAGAAACGTAGAAAGTAGAAAATTGCATGTGTAGAATTGAAATAAGAGTTACAACGAATTACATTTGTCGACGAATAGATTCCAGATCGGATCACGATTGTGCCAGGAGAGGATTCATCTGAACACGTCGAGACTAGGGAGCTATGCAGTGAGAAAAAAAATTCAATTATTTTTTTTTTGTTACATTGATTCCGCTTAGAGCATAGAAATAAGCCAAAAATAATCGTAGCACAAAAGTGTATTCAAGTTAAGTTCAGTAAAATAGACACGAACAGGTTCAGAAAGCGTGAATGAAGATACATAAGACTGTAATAATTTTTTTTTGGAAGTATTGATTCATATTGCAAGTTAAGGGTAATACACCGAGATAGTAGGAAATCATCGTCAATCGAAAAGGCTAACTAATGATAAAATAAAGCAAGAGAAAAGACAACAATTTCTCTACCATATAGCAAGAAGTTTGGGACTTTATAGTTCAATTTGGAATTGACTAACCGTTACAATTGGTTCATTTGATCTATTCATTCTGATTCGATATGATTATCCAACAAACAAAAAAAAATTTACTAATTTATTCTCTTGTTTCCTACAAGACGTAACTTTTCTTGAATTTAATTCGATTTAATCTTGACCTCAACTATTCTTGAAATTCCTAGTATTGATCAATTTCTATTGAAATTCTTTAATGTCCACTAAAATGTGTTCTTTGTAAGGTTACATTTTGACTTGGGAAGGACCTGGCATGAAAAAGTACATGCGGTTGATGTTCTAACCTCAATGTGTGTCTTGGAAATTCCGCAAGAAAGTAAAAAAAATTAATTTAAAAAGAGAACTTGAATTTCAACAAATGTCGAATGTTTCAGCAAAATATGTTTAAAATTCAGAAAATGGAAAAAAAATTTTTTTTTTTATTATAAGTATTGACTTTGTAAATGTTCAGTGGTTTCAATCGAAAAAATTAATATCTTTGAGTTTTCAGAAAAATCAATCAAAAATCTTAAATCTAATGTAAAAATAGGAACGAAAATTCTTCCTCGTACTTCTGATTTCACCGAAAACTTTGCAAATATGTAATGGAACGCTTATTGATTCCAATCAATTGAATTGCATTTCTTGGTTATGTCTCGTTTACCATGCGGTAATTTATCGATACACGTGGAATGTCTACCTCGTGGTTCCCCTTGAAATCAATTATGAATTTGCGAGCACATGCATTGAATTTACAGTTTTTTTTTTTTATAAGATAGGTCTTTTCATAACAATTTATTTATAATTCTTGGTTTGATTCCCGCGCGATTCGAAAAATCAAAATTATTTTATTCTAGATTTTCAATCAAATTAAAATTATGCTGGGTGTGTAACACCTTTTCTCATGAAAATGCAATAAAAATTAATTTAATTTTACGTTGGGCGCCATTTTGTTATGTTCCTTATTTTTTCTTTAATTTATTTCTGAAAATGCAAGCGGGTCGTTTTATGGAAGATAACAGAAACGCTACTTCTTATCTTTTTCCTTTAAATTCGGTCTTTTAATCAAAATTATTCGAAAATCCTACTTATGCGATCGCAATAAACCTTAAATCTACTTACAATTTTTTGTGTAATTGATCTGACAATGTTCTTTGCACTTAACTACGTTGATTCGCGAAGAAAACTGCTAATTGTCATGTTGAATCGTGGTTCTGAATAGATTTGCCGCTAATCCCGTGAATTTCCTTTGATTTACAATTATCTGGTGAATTGCACTGATTTCATTGAATACTGTCACGTGAATTCACTGTACTGGGCAATTAAGGCCGATTATTCTCACATTTAGTCAATTTCTCGTTCTTGTTAGTTAACGTTAAGTATGTTATTAATTTTTCAACGAATATATGTTATTAACTAAAATAGTTGCAAGCAAGATTTATAAGGGTTATATCATTTTATTTGTCTGTATGACTGTCAAAGCAATTCATTTGGAAACAGTTATTGATTTAACTTCAGAGGCATATCTCATGGCTTTTTAAAGATTTACTGCACGAAGAGGCTTTTGCAGTGAATTATTTTCAGATTGTGGAACAAACTTCATTGGTGCTCGCAGAATGCTTCAGAAAAATGAAATGGATTATTTAAAAGCAATTTGTTCAACATTATAAAATAAACTTTAAATATTGGTGTCAATTTTCATTTCAATCCACCATCAGTACCATCATTTGGAGGTATTTGGGAGTCAAATATTCGTCGAACAAAAGAACATTTAAAAAGAGTAATTGGAGAAAATTTTTTAACTTATTGGCTACCATCTTGGCAAGAATTGAAAGTTGTCTGAATTCGCGTTCATTAATACCAATATCGGATAATCCTGAAGTTTTCAATTATTTAACACCGGGTCATTTTCTGATGAGGTGATTCAAGGACATCTGTTCCTGAGCCAAATCTTTTGGATGTGTCGGTGCAACTTACTCATCGATATCGAGCAATGTTGAAACGAGTATAAACATTTTGGAGTTTTTGGAAAAGGGATTATCTTCATTCACTTCAACAACGTTAAAAATGGTTTACGAAACAACAAAATATTCAATTTGGAGATATAGTATTAATAAAGGATGAAAGTTTTCCATCACTTCAATGGTTAATGGGAAGATTTATGAAGACATTTCCTGGTCAAATTGGCTTAGTAAGAGTTTTTGAAGTCAAAACAAAAGATGGAATTTGAATTCGTTCAATAATTTAACTCGCACCACTTCCAATCAATGAATAAAATAACATCAATCATTTAATTCAACCATCAACTAATAAGAACAAGTAAAGAGAGAACATCGTCATGTTACCATTCACAATTTCATCTAATATCAAAAAAATAATTACAATTGTCGTTGAGGAAAATATTGGTTCCGAAAAAACTACTTTATTAAATTTCTTCAGTAAATCAACAAAGATTCACATTCTTCCTGAACCAATGAAAAAATGGCGCAAATTTGTTGGATAAAATGTATCAAATTCGAAACGAGTGGTTTTTTCCATCTCAAAGCTATGTTGTTCTTACCATGCTTCAAAATCATTCGCAAGAAACTGAGAAAGATTTTGAGATGATGGAACGTCCAATTTATAGCATAAAAAATTGTTTCGTCGAAGCAAATAAAATTATGAAAACAATACATCCAGCTCAGTATCAAATACTTTAATGATTGGCAAATCGATTCTTGTATTGATGTGGACGAATACTGATTTTTTTCGTATTTAATAAACATTTTTTGTCCATTAACAATTTATTTCAATGGTATACATTGCAGTTGGTTTTTTAGTGCAACTCGATCATAATTCAGTTCATAGCGAGCGGCAACAATGGCGACAACGTTTTTTTATGTTATGTTGTTGCTGTTGAAAAAATTTTTTTTCTTTTTGAAAATCTTTGCGAAAAATAATTTTTATTTTATTTTCTTCATTCCAAGATATCTTTTTCGTCCAACCAAAAAAAAAATGTCACCATTAAACCATAGAGACAAAATATTTTTACACTTTTTCCCCTCGCGCATGCGTGATAGATGATAATGGTTTTCGTCTTTCCCTTCGCCAATTTGTCCCCCTATAATGGTATTTGGTGTGTTTCTCACAAAAGGGAATGGGATAAATGATTGTGCTGCAAGTTGTGATTGTGTATTCATTTTATTGAATACTGGTCTATTGAATTAAAATCGTATATATTATGAATTATATCAGTATTAAACTCAGTATTTCTAATTTTATTCCCCTATCTCCACTCTTTCTCATTCTACTTTTCTCTCATTTTCCCCTTTTTCTTCCTCTCCCTCTCAATCTCTTTTTTCCCCATTCTCACATTCGATATATATCTTACTATCTCTCTTTTCCTTATTATTTATGCTACCCTCTCTCTGTTTATTTGCCACAGTAAAGTATCTAGATATTTAAAATTAAACCTGAATATTTTTTGGGTTTTAATTAACTCGGAATTCGGTTTTTTCGATATTTTTCTCTTTGGTTTCTCTCTCACTCTTTTTCCCTATTTTCTTTCTCCTCTTTATCTCATTGTCTCAATGTGCATTATCATGGTCTAACACTGTTTACGACAGTCATCTTGGTTTTCTCCAATTTTTTCTCACACTTATCGGGCCATAGCTCAAAAATTAGTTGAGATATTTTCAATGTTATATATACCACTTTTAGGTATTGAAAATACCAACATTTTAAGATATCAATAATTGAAATCGGAAATAAATTGTGGAAATTATTGGGAATTAAATCGATGAAAAAGAGCTCAAAAACGCAAAAATTTTAGAACAGAAAATGAGCTAGAAATATATAAATAATGCAGATATTACCATTTAACTTTGAGAATATTATTTTCTCATCAAAATACGAAATCATGCAGAATTTGGTATGATTCCGATGAAAACAAAGGGTACCTCCCATACAATTTTGGATTAAAATTGCACTGAAAATCATAAAATTTGTATGAAAAAACCTGCGTTGGAGTTAAACTTTGAGCTGGTAGATACCACAATTATGGTCAGATTTTGATATAGTACTTAAAATTTGCGCACAGTTCTCACCTTTTCAAAACGTTAGATTTTTCAAAAATATTCATTCGTTTTTGATTTATGGTTAAAAACGTGAGTGCAATACCCGAAAATTGACTATTTTCATATATTTGACCGTGAATTTTTTAAATGCGCTGCGTGATATCAGTTTTTTTGCTTTTTTGCGCTCAAATGACTCCATATTAATAGAAAATCACAACTAGAAACTTTTAGTATCAAAAAAAAAAATTTTTTGTAGCATTGTGTTATATACTAATTAAAACGATTGAGACTTATATATACACTAGACCCCCGGAAAATTGTTTTAGTCTTTCGTCTCGCGAATTTTATACATTTTTTTGTCCTCCCTCGCCTATGGTTATACAAAAGAAACATATCTATACTACTAAAATAAGAGAAAAATTATTCAAAGTATAATTTTAAAGTGGAAACAAAAAACCCATTGTTTTATAATATTATTTTAATTTATACATGACATATTTATACATGACACATGTCTTAAGTAAAAAACCGAAAGGTCTGAAGATTATTCGTTAAGCATAATATCTATTTTATTGGAGAGTTGTTTATACATTCAAATATATATACACCCTAGTATACATTACATAACAGAAAATAATTTGCAAATAATTTCTACGACAGAGCTTACTCTTTCATAACTACAAAAAAACGATTAAAGGCTGAAAGATTCTCCGCAGCCACACGTTCCTTTGATATTAGGATTGTTAAAAACAAATTCAGATGATAATTTATTTTCAACAAAATCCATTTCAGTTCCAAGAAGTGAGAGTTGGGCTTTTTTATCGATGAAGATTCTCACTCCATCTTGTATAACTTCCTCATCAAGTTTATCTATCGAAATAAATTTATTAGGGCGAAAACACTTGCAAAAATATTGAATAGTACCTTTTTCTTTTGCGTATGCCAATGTATAAGAGAGACCATTGCAACCTCTTTGCTTCACTCCGACTTTAAGAGCCACCTTGAATGTTCAAAATTAAAATATTGGACAAAATTTTGGTTGCTTATTCACAATAAAAACAAAATTCAAACTTACAACATCAGATTTTCCATTTAAAAGTTGTTTCACACGAGTTACAGCGGCTGGGGTCTATTTTCAAGTGAAAAATTTATTTGATGAAAATGTGACATTAACTTCTATCGGAATGGACACTGTGTTTAAAAAAAAATATGGCTTTAATTACCAATGATAGTGCAGCTCTGGAAGAAATTAATTTTCGACCTACAGCTCGAACAGCTGCTGTTGCCACAACTTTAGTAGACATTCTTTAAAAATATGTTAATCCAAATTACGACTGATTTTGTTCTTAGCCTCGAATTCATAAACAATGATTACTTTTTCATTTGACATTTGAATTTTTCGTAGCAATTTCGAATAACTACGGACAATTTTGACAGTTTCCTCTCCATAGTTTTGACAGTTCGTCCAAAATGTCAGCTACAAAGTGATTAATAAACAGAACAAGAGCACATGTTTATCTTGATCAAATACGCCATAGAATTGTTATTCCGAATACTGTGTTTATTTTACATCCATTTTATTATCTGTTGAAAAGAATTTAAAATGAAGGTAAAAGTGATAAGCCGGAATCCGGATGAGTATGTGCGTGAAACCAAGCACGATATTCATCGGTTAAAACGCAATTATGATCCAACGCTTCATCCAATGGAGGGAGCACGTACGTAAATCATTCGTGTTATGATTTTTTTTTTTCGTTTACATTGTATTTTTCATTAAATTTATTTAAATTTCGTGTTATAGGTGAATATGTTCGAGCTTTAAATGCAACAAAATTAGATCGGGTTTTTGCAAAACCTTTTATTGGAGACTTGGCTGGTCATCGTGAAGGAATTACATGCTTTGCCAAAGATCCAACTACTTTATCATCACTTACTAGCGGTGCATACGATGGCGAAATTCGTGAATGGGATTTGATTACGAGAAATTGTCGTCGTGCCTTTGTTGCACATGAAGGTTATGTTCGAGGTATATGTTATCTACCAAATCGTCAACTAAATGATAAGCAGTTTCTTTCTTGTGGCGATGATAAAGTAATAAAATTATGGAAAAATGCACCACCAGGTGAACAAAGTGCAGAAGTTGAAGAGCCAATTACAACATTACTTAGTCGTACAACATTGACCGATATTAGCCATCATCAAAAAGATAATACATTTGCAACATCAGGAGAAATTTGTTCTATTTGGGAACATTCACGGAATGAACCAATTAAAACATTCAAATGGGGCGTTGATACAATGCATGCCATTGCTTTTAATCCTATAGAAACATCCTTATTAGCCACTTGTGCTAGTGACAGATCCATCATATTCTACGATATGAGAGAAGCAAAGCCATTGCGGAAAATTGTAATGACATTAAAAGCAAATCGGTTACGATGGAATCCGATGGCTGCATTTAATTTTACTGTGGCAAACGAAGACTACAATTTATATACATTTGATACAAGACGTCTTCAAAACCCTATAAAAATTCACAAAGATCATGTACGTAAATAATTTGAGTTTTGATGATTTTACATATTTGATTTTGGCATATAATTATTTTTCTAATTTATTTATATGTTGATTCATAGGTTAATGCAGTTACTGATGTTGACTATTCACCAACTGGCAAAGAAATTGTTTCAGCTAGTTATGATCGTACAATTCGAATTTATAATGTTGAACAAGCACATTCAAGAGAAATTTATCACACAAAACGTATGCAGCATGTAACATGTATAGGCTGGTCATTGGACAACAAATATATATACAGTGGTTCAGATGAAATGAATATACGTCTATGGAAAGCAAACGCATCTGAAAAACTGGGTGCACTTCGTCCACGTGAACGAGCTAAATTAGAATATAATGAAGCACTCAAAGAGAAATTCTCTGCTCATCCACAAATTAAACGAATCGCAAAACACCGTCATGTTCCGAAAGGTGTTCTTAATGCCACTAAAAAGCATCGCATTATGCGTGATAAAGAAATTCGGAAAGAACATAATCGTCGTGTTCATTCAACTCCTGGTACGGTGCCATTTGTATCTGAAAAATCCAAACCCGTTCTTAAAGAGGAAAAATAGAAATGTTACTGCTTTGACTTACATCATTGCAAAAAAAAAAAAAAAAAAAAACAAAAAATTATTATAAAAATTGATGATAAACCGAAATTAGTTGAATTTTATTTCATTTCATTTTATGTATAACGAAGTTCATCCAAATGAAAATTTATTGCATTTCTTTTTTGACAGTGTTCGAATATAAAATAGGTTGTGAAATGTCATATAGTCCGCTGTCATATGAACGCGTCTTACATGCACTACGTTAAAATACATACATACATATGGATATTTGTCATATTCCAAATGTTTTGGATTTTAAACACATGGGCTGTGCTATAAAATTTATTGTGTGTTTATGTAGTATTAGTTCAACAATTAATTTGGAATGAGATGAGATGAAATATTTAACACTTTGTAATTGACACAAATCCGCAAAGTATGTAACTGTGTGCGCAAATCATATGTTCAATGTATGTTGTTCCACAGTGTTAGTAAATGAATGAGATGGAGTGACACAAAAACAATTATGACATAAACATCGACAAAAATATATCAGAATATAGTAAAAGCATGTACGCATGAAAAACCACTCTTAGTTTTTTTTATGATTTGCCGTGGAGTTCCACACTCAGTTCAACTTGTGCTCTTGTCGATGTGTTATGTATAAAATTGTTATTTATGATTATTCATTACAAAATATTATATTTTCGTCTAGTGTTTTGTTACTTATCGTTACGATTTAGAATTAAGTTGTGCTTTTTATTATAGAAAGTCGTATGATGGTTTTTTAGTTCGCCTTTTCAGTTGAAAATATTTTTTTTTTTCTTGAATGTGTATTATGCTATAATGCATCTCAGAAAACTTATGTATAATTTAAATGTTTGTGCATTGCAATTGCAATAATATTGGCCATGTCACTCAATCATTAAAATACACTCGTTAGGGCATAGACATTATACCACAACAAAAATTAAATGAATAGACAAAAAAATGCTGTTGTTATTTTTCTTTTATTATAATTTAACGAAGCAAAATCAAATTTAATCGATTGACAGACGACGACTGTTGTAGTCTGCTTTCATCCGCAACAGCAATGTTTTCAAGGTGGTTTTAATCAAAATCAATTGAGAACACTTTTTAGTGCTCAGAACTTTATATAGCAAAGTAGCAACGAGTGTATTTTTGTATGTCGCAATTCATAATTCTCAACAATAAAATCAAGCGTTTGCAAATTGGCGCGTATAATAATAAAACTGAATGAATGAATTGCATCGATGATGTGGTTTTTTTCGAAATTTTATATGAAAAGATCAAAAAGTTAATTGATAGTTGGAAACATTGTTCTACGCCGAAAATTCGTTAAATTGGAAGATACTGTTATTGTGAAGCTGATCACAGAACGTTTTAAGACTTGAACACATTAAGATTGTTTTATATAAAAATGGACAATGAAAATCATGACGTCTGCGAGAAAATCATCAACGATATTGACGCTGTTTTTTACAAAGACCCTAATTTGTAAGCCATATTTTACAGAACCAGGTTTTCACATTTTATATATATTTATTTATAATTTTTCTTTTTTTTGAAAATATCTTTTTGATGGGATTCTAGGTCAACGTTTGAAATAATCAATGTCGACGAAAGTCAGACAAAAAATAAAACACCAGTTATTTATGTGGAAAATCATTTGGGATTGGAATCATGGTGTTGCCCAATTGTGTATCGACATGCTCATCAAATTATTTTAGCTGCAGCTAAAAAGTATCCACATCACTCAACGTGTCAAACGCATGAAGTTAATGGAAGTGATCATTCTCTGCATCCGTTTAATCATACGCTGGTCAAGTATTTGAATTGTGCATTATTAATAAATCCAGATGTGACTACTTTTTGGAATGCTAGAAGGCGATTATTGCAGAAAGATCGTTTAGATATTGGTCGTGAATTTAAGTTTTCAGCTATTGTTTTAAGTAAAAAACCTAAATCAAATGATGCATTTTGTTATCGTCGTTGGTTATACTCATTCCAAAGCCATGAATCAATTGATTGGACTCGCGAATTAAGTCTTTGCGAACGATGTGCATCTAAAAGTTTAAGCAATTATCAAGCGTGGGCACATCGACAATGGGTATATTTATTTATATATATAAAGTTTTATATCATAAATTGGATTTTATTTCATTAAAATTTCATCTGATTTCTTTCAGGTACTTCAAAAAGCTCCATTTTTATTACAATATGAATTACAAACAACGGAACGTTTCATCAGAAAACATATTGGCGATTATAGTGGCTACTATCATCGTCAATTTGTTTTACATAAAATGAATGAATTGAATTACTTTGAACATGAACCAAACCATGAAAGTAATCTAATACAATATGCTGCTCTTATAAATTTTCTCGCATCAGCTGGATCAACGGACGCTGAAATATTACGCAACCAATTGCCAATACAAACAGAATCAACAACACAATCTCATTCAGTTCGAAATTATGATTGTAATCTGATGGCATGGAAAATACTCATGAAAATTATTACACCCGATCGCGATTGTGATAGTGACGATAATGACATAATTCGAATTAAATCATTTGTATATTGCATGAATGTGGCAGTTTATGATTTGAAATTTATCAGTGAACTAAAGGAATTATTCGGCTATCGAGAGGCTTTCGAGTGTCATAGACGAGCTGTCATAAGTTTCTTAGATGAAACGTGTACGAAATGGTCAATAAAAAATACATGTTTATCAAATGCTGTATTAAAATTAGTAGAAAATATTAACAAACCATCTAAATGATTTCTGTTATTAAAGCAAAAAAATAAATTTCAGTAATTCATGAAGCTCATAGTTCCGAATCAATTCCGGTTCTATTTTATCATACTATAATTATATACCAAATAAACTAGTACAGTTCAATCAGATTTTTTTGTGCACTATAGAATGATTGTAATCTTTGTTATTATCTGTTATTCAATAAAAACCTTCAAGGGTATTCTTTCAAAATGACTAAATACGTTATGTATTTTCTTTCTTTCGATTTGGTGAATTTTTTAGCTTTGTCTGTCTATGTTATCTCAAATATTCCTTTTCGTATGGTGCAAATTGCTCTTCTGCTTTTTAAATCATATTGGTGCACCTTCCAGGTAGGTGTTGAAAATAATTTGAAGAGCAGAAAAAATGTCTTTAATTTTGAGTTGAAAATCCTTAGTAATTTTAACTAATTCCGAAGTAATGGCGATGGAGTCTCGACCGACAATTTAAGGGGGAGTCATCCGGGCTCCCTCCTACCACTATGTTCTAAATGTTGTGTTGTATATGTCGCAATTGTATGGCTTCTATAAAAAATTGAATAGAAAAATTGCATAAGTCCTTGATTAAGATTTTTTCGTTATTTCTTTTTACCTCCGGTATGTTATCAGATGAATTGGCAATTTACTTTTCGAACATGCACTTTAAGGGGAAAAGTTTGTGTGGATTCTATACTGTGGACAGTGAATTGGCCTCTCCCTAAAATTACTACGAAAATGATCTTTTACATTTTTCACATTGGTTCCACATAAAACGCTCTCATGCTTTTGGCCACTCATAAGTGATTGATAATTGCGATATTTTCGTACAGGGTACAATCCTGATTGGAAACGACTATTATTTCACCAAAAGAGCAGATCAGCTGTTCAGAGCATTGTTTTGCTCACGAACATGCTTCCGCATTGATATTCGATTCCGGGATGCTGCGGCACAAAGGATTTTCCACAGAATGTTTTTTCATATAAAATCCAACGCCGTTAAATGCGTCAGAGCTTCAGAAGTTTGAATTTACAGTTTGTAAGCTAGGTCTGAAGAATTTTCGCTAAGCATAGTACCTTTTTCAGGGATATATTTCAGATCAAATAGTTGTTTACTGCATATGACGCATTCATCCGTTAATAGATTTTCAGTATGAATTTCTAGGAAGGGGAATATAACAATTCGTGACAGTCGTAGTCAATCGCAGACATTCGTACATCTTTAGTATTGCTTTGTTGTTGTAAAGTAACTGCACTGTGAATGTCCCGTATACACAGTTGCACGCATTCAAAAGAATTTGTTAGCTGTTGATTGCGTTATATGCCCCTTGATTTCCAGTGACGCCCAAGCTTTATTTTTTTGAAGAATTTTTATGAACATTGAAACTCTTTTTTAAAACTTTAAAAATGAAGAACATATTTTGGCGGAATTTTTTTAATTTTGATGAAACTTTTTTTCTAAAAATCCCTTGTAAGGTGTCAACGAACAACAACTCAGCCATGAACGGACGGACGGACAACGAAATTTGTGCGAGTTTTGAGCAGACGGACGAGCAAAATTGAACAGATTTGAAAATTTTTTACAAGAATTTCTAAAAGATTTCAAACAATTTTGAAAAAATTCCGAAAATTTTTTAAAAAAATGTGTTATAATTTATAACTTATAAACGCGTCAACGAACAAGGTGTTTGCCCGTCCAACCGTCTGTTTAGATTTCTCAAAAATTGCGATGTACGTTCGGCCGTCCGTTCAGAACTCTCAAAAATTGTGTTGTCCGTCCGTTCAGCGGGCAAAAATGAAGGACAGTCCGTCCTTTTGACACCTTTACTTGTAACTACCATGCACTTGAACATTATCCATTTATATAATCTATAATTTTATAT
Organism: Resseliella maxima; assembly: GCA_029041755.1. Taxonomy (NCBI): domain Eukaryota; kingdom Metazoa; phylum Arthropoda; class Insecta; order Diptera; family Cecidomyiidae; genus Resseliella; species Resseliella maxima. The sequence continues at coordinate 207,717 of JAQOWM010000792.1, forward strand.
CTTTTTCATATTCTTCAACATTATGTTAGATTGTATGTATTCATCAGTCACATCCATTAGCAAATTCAATATTGCATTTACTGTACATTGTGTTGAATTTTATTTTTGAATTTCAGCAAAATACAATTTTTTACTGTTTTATCAAAGTGTCAAATTGTTCTAGTGGATATACAATTAGAGTGTTCCAATTGTATAAAACAATCTGACCGCTTGTTTATTGCCTTCAACGACTTACGAACCCCTGGACAACGCACATGTTTTTTTATACTAATTGGGCTATCAGGTGGTATTTCGCCATCAGAACACTGTTAACTTCTTTTTGGTTATCATATTAACCCATTTGTCAACAAAACTATTGCTTTTGATGTGTTTGTCCAAAGCGAGTCGAGTGCATTTGGCAGTTGGGAAGGCACATATTCCCTTTTTCATCATCTTGACTCGATTTTTGATGTAACTCAGCCAGTGTGGCCCCTTTAGCGATGGCATCACTGGATACAGCTCACGATCTTCTCGATCTCGGCGCTCATCTTTCACAAATAGTTTCGTCCACCGACTTGCCTTTGCGTTGAATACTTTTTGGCCCGTCTGCCAGTGGAATTGTTTGCTTGACATGGTAAAAAACGACTGAAAAGAAGTAAAAAAAAATTATTAGTTATCGAATTTTGGCACAGTGTATTTTCCGATGAAATATATACAACATAACTGTGTACAAAACTTACCTCTGTACCAGTTTTGATGTTGTGTGTTACTGAAGCGTTCCAGCTTTTCACGCCTGTATCAACGTTAACAAAAATTTTTATTGTGCCATCCATAACATTCTTAACGATGTGAAAATGGTCGATTTCTTTCCTTGCTGGTTTCTTCTTGGCCGAGTACTGCAAAGCCACAGTGATTCCATCAGTGTTTATGGAAAACTCAAACATATTTTAAGACCTGGTGCATAGAGGAACAAGATTTTGAAATACGTACGCCGGAAACTACACATCGGCACCACTACTAAATTTTTGATTTTTGGCCGAAAATTTGAATTGTCAAGCATTTTTTTGCGTTTGGATATGTTCGCCACGTCAAATTGTATTCTTCTATCTCGCGTTGCATAGATAGGTACATTGGCATAGCCTTAAACCAGTGTTCTTGATCAGTTGTAAGATCATGCAGATTGATTGCTAGAAACACATTCAGGTTGTTCACCATGTCATACAAAATGTTACACCGTTCTAGTTTTTATGGATCGCGAACTGGCACTCTGATAATTTTTTGTTTTAAAATCAATTGCACAACACTATCGATGATCATTTGGCAAAAATTTCTGTGAGTCATCTTCTACGACTGTGTTCCATTCGAACACTTTCAGTTTCAAATACTGAATAATTTGTTTCTTTCCATGCGTATGTAAATTAGTGACTACAGTGTCTGTGTATTGATTGGTCAAATGCTTGAGGCCATTGCTGAAATCTTTGTTATTGGGCCAATCAATACGATGATTGTCGTCCAGACCTTCGACAAATGCTTTGAAATCTGGGTCGATTCGTTTCATCTCTAGTCGTGGTCCACGTGGTTTTTTTCCTCGTGGTCTGTACTTTGACTTTTTCACTTTCGGCGGCTGATTGTTATGCAATAGCACTTGTTGAAAGCAGAGCTTGATCTTTTCTTCTCCACTTTCACCGAAGAATGCGAAATCATTGTTCTCGACGCCTATGTTCATACGCCTTTTGCACTTCAAATAAAAATAGCAATGATCCCAAGACGCAAATTGAAGTGGCTTGCAAGCTCAATTCCGTCATTATTCAATGCTTCCCGAAATTGTGGGCGAATGATTGTTTTCAATGCACATTTAATTATTGTAATTTCATCCTTCGTTTCTCATTTCGCTGGTATAGATGGCTTGAAACGATTCGCCATTTTCCTATTGAAAAAAAACAAACACATTCGATTTAGTTTAACAAAAAATTCCTCATCATTTAGCTTTGGTAATCGACTTTTGCGATCAATTGCACGAAAACAAACCGAACACAAAAAAACCGAATAGAAAATTCTACCCTGGTAAGCAGTCTATATAGCCCTGTACAGTTGTATGTGAGTCTCCCCGTTAAGTGCCATCTAAACGAACAAACATAAATTAGATTCACCAACATTTGATACTGAATCTGAATAAAAATTGATTATGTGTAATTATATAAAAATAATTAAATATTTATGTACAATAAAATATTTTTCATTATTAAATTATCGAAATATAAATATTTTTGAAATAGAATAATAAAAACACGCCAATCGAATAAACATGCGGAGACTTAATATAAATAGTTTGTTTTGCTTTAGTTGTATTTTTAATTTTTCAATGAAGTGTTTTTATTATTTTATTTCAAAAATATTTATATTTCGATAATTTGATAATGAAAAATATTTTATTGTACATAAATATTTAATTATTTTTATATAATTACACATAATCAATTTTTATTCAGATTCTGTATCAAATGTTGGTGAATCTAATTTATGTTCGTGAGTTTAGATGGCGTTCGGGAACGTGAATTTTTTTTCTCACTGCATAGCTCCCTAGAGAAAATTACATTTTTTTCATGTAATTTGAAATTGAAATTCAATTTTGAACTTTTTTTGGTTCAAATTAACATAAACTAGCACGTTCTATCTCTCTTGAAAGTGATCAGATTCAAGTGAATTCACTCCAATAATTTTCATAAATCTTAAATTATAAGACATTTTATGTGTGTTGTTCTTTTCTCTATTACTGAATGTATTAAATTTCATCGAATTAAGAAGAAAAAAAGAAAGAGGAAAACCAAAATCACAACTAAAATAAAAAAAAAAAAACATAAAAAAAACAACAACAATTTCTTTTTAATTTTTCGTTTAATTGGATTTTGCATTTGTCACAATGTTAAATCGTTTTCAGGAAATGTGCAAACAAAATGGCATTCGATTGACATTTCAAACTAAACTAAACTAAACAAAACAAAACAAAACAAAAAATCTTTTTTGGACAACAGAGTGCACATTTATTGCCTTTTTTCATGTTCACTCTGATGTAACACACAAAAATGACAAAAATCTTCGAATTGATAATAACGGCAGTGATTTAGAAAAGTGGTTAACTGTTTCTCTTCTTCAAACAATGGAACTAATTGATAATCGATATTACCGCTTGAAATGAATTTCACGTCACGTAACAAAATTGTGTACTACAGAATTTTTGTGAAATTCATCCTCTTCATAAAATGTAATGTTCAACGTCGAATAATTATTATTTAAATATATTTCACGTTATAAATGGCTTATATTGCGTGTTATGAAATGAAAATAAATTTTACAATAAGAAGAAAAGGTAAAAATGATTAAATTTACGCACATTCACTTCAATTTAACAATATGCCTGAACTCTAGATCAAATCAATACAAAAAGCACGTGTATCGAAAATAATGTGAATTATCAACAAAATCGTAGAATGATTAAAATGTTGTAATAATCGTTGAATGATTAACAACTTTACACTGCCGAAGTTTTCATTGCAATGAAATTTAAAATTGATTTGTGACTTGATGTTTACAACGCATTGAAAAAGAATGAAATGAATGACATTTCGAAAAAGAATGAAATGATCGTCAAATGTCATAAGGATGGGTTCACATCAATAATACATACTTTTAATACTATATTCAGACATTAAATTATTTTTGCTTCAAAGAGTTTTTTGCTTTGGGAAGTGTGAATATGAATCGCAGCCCTGTTTGAATACTATCATTTGACACAGAATTTGTTCATATTTAATTCAAGACACCCCCTTTTTTAATTTTTAGTTCTCGGAAACACCTCAATATAAATATACATAACCTCAACAAACAATTTTAGATGTAAATATAAACAATGAACTGTCAAGAAAATTAATCGGTTGACCGAAGAATAATAATAAACAAAAGCTGTCAAATAGAATAAGCTAATGATTTCATTTATTTATTTTCGTCAATATGATAGAAGTAATGCATTCTACGTTTGAAAACAAAAAATCCATGATATTGAATGTTCAATGACATATAAATGATTTTGAATACATTAAGAACTATAGTTATATTATAAATGCACCTCAGGCGGAATATTTGTATGGTATTTTTTAACGTGAATTCGTTTATAGCTCAAACCGACCAGTTTTCCACAAATATCGCATTGAACCTTTTTATCATTTGAGGTTTTCTTTTCCATTTCGAATATTGCTTTAACGGGATCAGGTTCTGGATTTGATTTAGCCCTTTCTGCTTCAATCATATCAGTATCACTTTCAATCGATAGACCATTTTGATGAAGTAAACCTTCGACAACCAGTGCTTGTTGAGTTGATTGAGATGGTTGAAACTCATGATTTTCTATTTGCATGAATTCAATTGGATAGTTTTCTATTACGATTGGTGGTAGCTTCGAAGGGAATTTTTCGTTGGTTGATGGCAAAATTACCGTTGGCTCATAATTCATATCGGATGAAGAATGGTTGGTTTCAGTTTCAGTTGATACTTCATTAAGTTGTGAAGTAACATCATTTTCGTGATCCTTATTTGATAAAGCAATTGTAACAATTACGTCTGTGGAACTAGATGCTTCCTCGACCTTTGTATCATTGGACAGTACTGCTGTAGCTTTAGTCAAAGTGCCAATAGCATCAAATGAGTTTGGTGTGTTTTCGTTCATGGTGGCTGTGCTGGCGTTCATAATAGCAGCTTTTGTTGTTTTGATTTTATTTTTATTTGTCATTTCATTTTTATTTTCTGGTTTGTGTTGGCGCATATGCATTTTCAAATTTCTCACATTTTTTCCACAAATATTACAGGGGAATACTGGAGAGTTGCTACTACCTTGAATGTGAGTTTTTTGGTGTTGCTCCATTGCAACATCGGAATTAAATTTTTGCCCGCAAAGATAGCATACCTAGGGGGAGAAAGAACGAAAGTAAATAAAAATAAATATTGTAAATATCCTGTAAATATTGCAAATATTGTAACAATTGTGAATATTGTGAATATTGTGAATATTTAGATAAAAGATGGCATACCGCGGTCGGTGATTGTTTCTTAAATAATTTTTTCGATTCTTTGTAAAGAATTTTCTGCCTTTTTGGACCTGGGCGTCTTTTTGATAATGGACCTGGGCCCTTCAATGGAGCCACATTTTCTTGATTTCCAGCATTTACCACTGATTCATATAAATCCATTTTGAATTCATCTTCATCTTCTTCATCATCAAACCGAAATAGCTGAACACTACATGGTGTAACCTTTAATTTAAAAAAAAAATTAGAATAAATAATGGTTAAGATTGTTGCTCTAGCATATATTACCTGATATTTCTTTTTTAGTTGTTTCTCCCTTTCAATTATATTTAAAATATTCAAGGGAATATCACCTTCACTGGCTGTGTCTGTATCATTTGGAACTGGAGTGCTCTTAAGTAAAATGTGATGTTCTAAATCTTGTGCCGATGTAAATTCGACATCACAAGATGAACAACAGTAAGCCACATTTTCATTATTTTTACACAAATAACCCAAAATTGTTCGACTATGTTTATCAATGGCTATCAAAACCATTTTATTTTTCGTAGGTTTTTTTTCTCCTTGGTAAAATAGTATCCTGAACAAAACTATCAAAACCCAATGAATGTATGTTACACATCAAATCTTTTTTGCTTAGTGATTTCTGCTGATCTGTCAAAAAGCCTCTACCGCTTTTGACAGTCGCATAAGATTGTAAATGAATAAGTTGTCAAAAGTTCTATAATGCATTCATACTGTGTTATACGGTATGATATATTAGAAAATAATCTATTTTTTAATACGAATATTCTAAAAGTGATTCTTGAAACATATCGAGATATCCTATTATTTTCTTAAATATTATTACTTTTTCGTTAACAAGATATGGTAATATTTTTCAAAATATTAATATATTAATAATATAAAAAATCTGTTCCACTGAAAAGATATCTACGATTTTTTTTTTTTTTTTTTGAAAAACGATCTTTTAAAATCATTTTATTACAATTTATAAATGGTTTAACCCTACTGAGAACAGCGCCACAAGGAGAAAAATAAAGTAAATTATTAAACCACCTCTGGCGGAGAAACACTGTATGGTGCCTATTATTATTATTATTTTCAAAATTGACATTTTAAATGTTTACTTCGTGAATTGTTTAGTTCAATCTTTTACACGGTTATTTACAATATGAAGTTATTTATGCTGCCCGATGTTCTTTTTGATGAGTTCCCATCAGATGATGTTAGTACAATAAATAAATTATTGTGTGTGTTTTTTAATTCTAATTATAATTTACAATTTTGCAGCGCACCAAGTTGTGCTTTTTTACGAAGCCAATGCAACCCCAGATAGACTATTCGAGATACGAAAATAAAGTAATGTTTTATTGTACAGAAATTACATTCCAATTAATGTCTATGTTCAAGGTAAATACAATAAGTAACAAGATGTCTTACATCCGTAAGAAGAACTTTTCCGCACTGAAAATCGAAGGCATATAATTTATCTATTTCTGTTACGAATTCATTATATTTTATCTTGAAATAATATGTTTTACGTTTTTCCATAATCAGAACAACTTATTCTCTAACTAAAGTAGTACCTATGACTATGGAATTTTCTTTGGAAAGAGAGAATTTTCTTGTAGAGGAAACACACGTTTTTGACACCAAAATAAGATGAACTAGGCAAAATATCTGTTTCTCTGTTTAAAGCTAATCAGCGTTAGTAGAATATAAAAACCTAACTGTTTTTGCGAAATAACAATAGTTTTATATGGTTCGAACTTCGGATATCATAAAATATCATTTTACGAAAATGCCGTGAATGCCACATTGTTAAAACATTATTTGTACATAAATTTAATCGTTAATTAACTCTTATAGAATCTTCCAATAAAGATGTTCCGCTTAATGTCTGAAACGCGAAAGATTTATAGTGAAAGTACAAATAAATTTGGCGTTCGTTGTATTCCAACTGGAAGTCCATCTGGTTCAGTAATGTTATTAATTGACATTGGAGGTAAAAATATGTGAACAATGTATAAGCAGCTTTGTTTTTTTTACTGAATTTGACTAATTTTCTTCTTTAGATGAAACTCATTTGTATACTGGACAATTTGTTCAATGTCGCGATGTTTTACTTCATCCAATTATGTTAGACTATGTTCATATAGAAAATAGGTTTCAAAATAAGGTTTTAGACTACATTCACGTGGACAATACAGTTGCGAATCTTCAAGTACCTGATCTTCTTATGCAAGCTAGTATGCAAATAATACAAATCGTTAGGTAAAAAAAGCTCTAAATAAGTTTTACAGTAATATTTCAATTATTTTACAGTAATTATTCTCTTTTTAGAGATTACCCGGATTACACAATATATCTACACATGGAACTATTTGGGTACGAAGAATTGCTGTTAAGTTTGGCACGAAAGGGTATAAAAATTCAATTGAATGATCTTCAGAAAGTGTTATTCTCGGCTTCCAGTTACGGTAATTTTTTTGACTTTACTGGCGATCCACAAATAAAAGTATATGCACGATGCCGTGCACAAATACCATTCACACAACATAATTATGAAATGTTAGTTAATAAATGTTAATATGTTTAATCTAATAATTACAAAATATAAAAAATATTAATTTCAGGTTTTTTAAAACAAAAAAAATCATCAACATTATTTTGATGTTAATTACACCTGAAGCTCAAAAAAGAAATAATATCAAGGGCTTGTTTCCCATTCCATATACTCCACATGCCGGGTTCCATACTTTGTTTTCTCTTTTTAAAGCTTTTCAACCAAAAAAAATTTACCCATTGGTTCCACCTAGTTTCAGTTATGATCCCATTACAATAATATCAAAAAATATTTGGCATATTGGTTGCGAAGTAATTGAAAACAAGGATTTAAAAGATATTACTGATAACAACGAATGTATTATACGAGGAGAAATCCAATATTCTTTTTTAAATTTTACCCAAGAGTTGTCAGGAGTATTATCTACAGATGTTTCATCATTTAAAGAAAATGATTTTCAGTCAGATAATTCATGGTAAAGCTGTTATCTAAAGTAATTGTTTTCATTCATAAATTATTCATTTTTTTACGTTCGCAGGCATGAAGATCGTAAAGAAACCCAAGAAAACTACCTAAGTATAAATTATAAACAATCAAAAACAAATGTAAATAGCGATGAAATTATAATCGTGGATGATGATGAAGACGACGAAAACAGCCTTGGCTTGGATATAAAAATTGAAATACCAAAGAATGGACTCGCTGAGACAAATCACATAGAAGAGACTTCGGTTACACAAATAAACAACACTAATATAAAAAATTCAGTGCAACCTGAACAGAGTAATAAAATGAACATTTCCATTCCAATTGACAATGGCAAAGTAAGCAACGAAAAATTAGGAATACTGAATAGGAAAACTAATAGAAAAAAGAAGTTCCATGCAATTACGCAAATTGAATATTCAATGGATAGCGATGAGGACATTAAGGAGAATGGAAACATAAATGAAAGAATTATTCTAAATTCAGAATCGCATTCAGATTCCAATTCTAATGATAGTGATAATTATTTACTGATTTTTCCAGATATATAAAGTCCATACTATGAAATACTGTGCAAAAATGACATTTTTTTTAAATATATAATAATAGTGACTTTTCATTCATGATTTTCGAAAGTTCTTTAATACATTTCTGTTAAAAATTGTACGATAAAAATTTTAATTTATTCATCAAAATTTAATTTTAGTATAGAAAATTTGAAGATATCTCTGATTTGTCTTTAAAATAATTCATGGCCTTGATATAGAGATATTTTAAATTTCGGTGAAGGCCTAGTCCGAAAAATAACGTAAAATAAAACATAATAAATAAATGAAAGTTCTTACCAATGTAAGACGTACTTTTCCGCACTGGAGTTCACAAGGAAAATAACAACAACACTCGTTTAAGGACCATTAATGCCTTTCAGCGTCTGGTCCGTTTTGTAATGGTCGACCCTTAACAATCCTTCTCCATCGCACCCTATCGAGAGCCAGGTCCTGAGTTTCTCTACTCCATTCGAATCCTCTTTCATTCAAATCACTCATTACCGAATCCAAATATCGTCTTCGCGGTCTACCTCTACTTCTCGGTTCATTCACTTGAGCATTCAAAATTAACTTCGGCAATCGATACTCATTCATACGCTGCACATGACCAAACCACCTCAATCTCGACTTTTCTAGCTATTTCATCCACCGAATCCACATTCAAATCTTCCCGTATTTCTCATACGTAATCGAGAAGAGATTTCCGATTCTGGCCAGGATTTTCCCATGAATACATGTGGATTTTCTTATGTTTAAAAAATGAATTTGTTATCACTAAATCTGAACTCTGGCAAAAATCCAACAATCTCCCTCCACTACCGTTCGCTTCCATATCTTCCCCAAAATGGCCTTAAATATCCGCAAAATTCTGATTATCTCTACCTACTTGAGCATTAAAATCCCCTAGCAAAATCATGTTCTCATTTCCCTTACGATAAACAATATCATTCAAATCACCATAAAAATCATTCATTTTTTCTGCATTCGTACCTTCTCACGGAGAATACACAATCGACTGCTCTAAACTGATATGAATTAGAAATCCTACGCCCCAATTTGCTCTAACATTCTCAACTCCTGAAAAATACAAGCGATAATTCCCTAAAGTCTCTTCTACCTGACCTTTTACACGTACATCGCTCAAAGCCTTAATATCTAAACCAAAATTATTTGCCCTATCGACTAATTCTCGCTTCTTCAACTCAAAACCTCCTCTCAAATTCATTGTCCAAATATTCAAAGCGGTCGTCAACTGTCGAGCTCCGGTCAAGTCCCGGGGAGGACGAGCTCCGTGGCGTCTCCCCGTCCGAAGCCCACCATTACTGTTTCGAGCAAAATAAAATAAATAAAAGAATTTTCATTTAAAGTAATCGTCCTTTTTTATTATACCGTCGAACCTCGATTTATCGAAACCTCGATTCTTTGAAAGTCGCGGTTTTTCGAAATGCCTTTTTGGGATGAAAGAACCTCGATATTTTGAAAAAAAATTCGAAAAATCAAGGTAATTCAGAACTCTTTCTTTCTCTCTCTCCTATAAAGTCAATGCAAAGCGGCTAGTAATAATTTCAATTGTAAGAATATTGTTCCGTTGAGATTTAGCATTCGGTATTCGTTTTGAAATTTGTTTATGAACAAAGTTTGGTTATTTATGTATTCAAATCTCAAATCGATATTTACGCGCTGTGTCGAACCATCTCTTATAACGGCGACATGCCCAGTGAAGCCCAATATGTATTTAGCTGTAGCTTCTAATGCACTGTGCAAAACACATCGCAGTGTTCATTGTCCACACACAGTTGCGTTCCTAGTGGTTTGGACTTAGTGCGTTTCATCTATCGATGGGCGTAATAAGACTGAGATCTCAAAATCTTATTGACTTATTAAATTTCAAATTAATAAGTATTAATTTTTATTTAATAATATGTATCTTATTAATTTAATATGTTGTTAATAAGATATCTTATTGAAAATCTTATTAATTTAATAAGATGAATCTTACTAATTATCTCATTAATTTAATAAGATTTTTAATATAAAATTAATAAGATAAAACTATCCATTAACTAGAAATTTCAAAATTAATAAGATAGAAATCACCTTAATTACGTACAATATTTTAATTTGGTTCGATAATTTTAAATAGCGAACTGGTAAACAAATGTCCGTTACTGATTTCCTTAAGAAAATGTGATATAAAAACCAAAAGTATGTTGATTAAATTTTATGCATTCAACTCATTGTTAAAACCATTTGTTTTTTTTTTTTATTTCCTGATGTTTTGCTCTACTCTCAAATTAAAATTCCCTCGATTTTTCGAAATCCACGATTCTTCGAAATGGGTCCCAAAAATCGAGGTTCGACTACATTCTATTAGTGAGATGTGAAAGACCGTCTGTTTATACAACGTATGAAAATATCAAATTATGACCACATCCATTCAATTTTCATGCAAACAAATCACGTTCAAATAATGAACATTCTACTAATATGTTTTAAGACTCGCTAGCAAGAGGATGTAGAAGTGGTGCTCGCTAGTGATGCTGTATCTCCTGTGGGCATTTGGTGACATTTATAATATAAACAAGTAAAATAACAGTAAAAGATAATTAACTTTATTATATTTAAATATTTTTTAAAAAATCATCAGAATAAATGGTCAAGTTCTATTGCGTAACTTAGTAAGAAAATCTATGAGAAAATCAATACGCGCTTTGATTTGGTTCAGAGTTTTATTTGGAAATCGATCTGCAAATCCAGCCAAATTTTCTTCGTTTGAGTCTATACCGGCTTTTATTTGCTCTAATAAAAGTCTATCTTCTTCTCGTGTCCATTGAATTTCGGTGCGCTGAGAATTTACTGGTTCTACTTCATCACCAGAATCATAAAAGTCATGAGTACGCTTCTGCTTTTTAATGGGTTTGGAAAAAATATGATTTTTTGTTATTGTATTATTGAAGCGTTTTGATGTGTCGTCTATTTGACTTGATTCATTGCCAGATGCACCATGTTCGCTTAGTTCAAATATCGTTCGCTTCAGTTTCTTTGCTGTTTGAATTGCATTTGACTCTTGTGATGTGGGACAATCCGTTTCTACTTTGATTGGAGCTGATGATGCAATCGGTGATGTAGTTTTCTTGTTATTTGGTGATTTACATAAAACTAATCTTTTTGCACTTGAAAAATTGGTTTTTCGAGCATTCGTTGGTTTTGTAAATGAATTTGCTGAATATTTAGTGGAAATTTGTTTTTTCGGAGATAACTTCAGTTCTTTACTTAAATTTTCTGTTGACATCCTAGAAATAACAATAGCCATTTGAAAATATGTGAAAAATTAATTTCCAAATAAAATAGAAATACTCACTGATCTTGTAGTTTTAATTTATTGAGAATATCAGCATTTGATTGAATCATAGACGTATGTAACGATGGATTCAATCTTATGGAGTGTGCTCTCAACAAAGCATTATCACAAAGGGCATAGTCACTATATTTAAGTTCTACATCTTCTTCAACAAAACTAATGTCATCAATTTTCTCAATTGGCGTTGAATAGTGTTGTTCTTCATCACTATTATCATTTTCTTCAGTTACTCCACTGCAGCCAATATGATCAAGATCCGAATGATGTCTCTCACGCATTTTGCTATCCGCAAATTGTTTTATATTGTGTACGCAACAATATTGTGAACTCTTGTTTCCTCCTCCCATGAGTAACTGTTTATTATCTTCTACTGAATCAGTAGTGGCCGTTGAACAAGGTAATGTACCAAATGATAATTTTGCTGGCAAAGGAAATCTGTTTCCATAAAATAATCTTCCATTCATGTAACGTATATGACATGGATTCTCAATTGGATCTGGAATAATTTCACTTTGTGGTATATATTCAAACTGATCTTCATCGATTGAATCGTTTCCTTTACGTAAAACAAGTGTTTCATACTCATCTTTACTACTTTCACATTTGTCTGGGGCAACAACCAAATAAAACCAATCTATCAAAAATTGATTTCCCTTTAGTAGGGGAACTACTTTAGATCGTATCCGATCGATTGTCACATCAGGATCTTCACTTAAATCTTTTAAGCAAGCAAAAACTTTCCGAATCTATAAATAAACTGCATTTGTATTAATTCATACATAAAATTGAGCAAAATTTTTTACCTGTGCTGGTTGCTTTTGGAAAAAAACATTCAATTTATTATAGAATTTCGTCAAGTTAACTTTAAGAAAATAATCCATTGATTTGTTAATTTTGGCTGCGTCGCTGGGCATCAAGAAATATAGAAATAATTCCATAAGATCTTGATGATCAGGCATTAGGAATTTCTCGATAATCTGTGAATATGAATAGAATAAAATGCATTTTAGGAATGAACTTTGAAGAGATAAAGTCGATTTTGCAACTCATACTAAATATAAATCTGCACCACATTGATCCTTCTGGTTTTGACTAAAATTACGTAGAATGCTAAGAAACTCGGTAAATTTGTGATGTTCATTTTCGTTGATAAATGTCTCTTCGACACGATCCAAGAAACGTTGAGCAAACACTAGAAAAAATGAAATGCAAAGTAAATTGTAAAGATTTTTATGAATAATAGCACACTATCCAAATAACTACGTACGAAAGTCTTTCTCAGTTGATTCTTGTGCATTTTCAGATAGAAGTAATAGGCGGGTATTATCACTCATGCGTTGATTTTTTGGTAAACGTTTTGCTCCAGCATCAGTTTGAACTGTATGGGCTATATTTTCGTCCGACATCCCTCTTAAATCAGTATTTTCATTTAACATTTTTTGCACACGCCTATTTGCAATCAATGCCTCTGTTGTCTTTTCAGAAGAACATTCTTTTATATTTTTATTTCTTGTTCTTTTCACAAATTCAGTTATAACATGGTGGAATGTAATCAAACATCGGTACACAAATGATATATTTCTATTTTCTCGATATCGATTCCACTGGGTTGAATACTGCTTACGTGCTTTTCGAGCAAAATTCACTAAAAATTCTATTGTCTTCTGCCGAATAAATAATTTTCGAATGCTCAGTCTTTTATACTTTTTACTTATTCGTCTACTAATCCAAAGAAGGCTTTTGTTGTCAATTTCAGCAATATTATTTCCCGTCAAATCGGTAGTCCCTTCTATTTCAAATGAAATTTCATGATTCCCATTGTATAGATCATGATTTTTTTTTCGAATAGGTTGAAAATACGAGGTTAATAATGTTTGCCCCTTGATTAAATGTTGACTAGTTTCATTTATGTCATTGTTCAATACGCATGAATTTGCTATCCCATCTATAGTTTTTGGGCTTGATATTTTACACTTTGGACCGATATGTTCGTAAATAATTTTTACTTGCACAACAGAGTTTTCATCATCATTGAAATTATTATTCGGATGCTTTTGTTCCTTAAATTCACTCTTTATGTTCGATGTTTCCAAACTGTCATTAATAGTTTTTTGGGTAATACTTTTCTTTTCGTTGATTTGATTGCTTGATGATAATTCACTGACCTTTTCGTTTTTCAAGTAATTTAACTACAAAAAATTAAATGGATAAATGAAATTTTATAATAGAGATTCGTGAGTTTTTATTAAAAACAAAAAATTTTTCTAAATATTTCATTGTTGACGCTCTGAAATGTCACTTGACAAATGTCGAAATATACATATTTGTGAAGATTGTAGTATCTACATTTCGGAGACTTTTATCAACTGTTTTTAAATTCAAATTTAAGAATTCAGCAAAAGAATAAATATTATTTGAAACAAAGAATTGTTTTTTTTTTAACTCGGCATCGAGACAAATATTTAGAAATAATGTAATTAAAGTAGACAATTCAGTATTCAACTTGTAAATTTTGAAAAGAAATGTGATTATATATGATGTTAAATTGTCGCCACTATGTAAATTGTAATATGATGAAATTATCAGTCTGACGTCAGACATTGAAAAATAAAATAATAAAATAAATAATAACAAATTGTTATATGTATTCGATAATATAACCAATTTGGTTTATTCAAATGTTGTGTAATTTAAACGTATCAAAATAAAATTTCTACATGATAGGAATAAAGAACAAACCCAATATATGTATATATACTCTGCTGTCTCGCGCGGACTTTAATTTATTGTATAGGGATTTTGGTATGAAAAATTCGACTGTGACCAAAATTAATTCAAAAGTATTGGAATAATTTTAATATTATTTTATACAAAATGATTTCATTTCAAAAACTTCCAATGAAACATTTGAATATTTAATATTATTGTACACTCGAACGTGTAAAGTACTTTTGAAGAGGTACTTATCCGAATATACATGCATAATTTAAGCTGTGACAGCTTAGCTGTCAACAATGTGAATTATCGAATAACAAAAAAGAAACAATTGTTTTTTTTAACATAACATAATAGTAAGCCATATAAATACTTCGCGATTTTGAGTTAGACCAATTGTATCATGTTCAGAACACATTAAATAAGTTGATTTGTATTTGACTTCAAATGTCATTTGTGAATAACAAAACGTCTCTTGTGGAATAGTGTTATAATATTCAAAATTATAGTGAAGAATAGTATCATCTTATCGGAATGTGCGTTCTGTTCATTTGTTCTCAACTTTCGCCAAACAATGAAGCTATAGATTTGATTAGATTTGATTTAGCAAATTTCTATCAAATGTGTGGTCAGTGCTTAGAATCACAGTAAAGAAATATAAAATGTCATTAGAATGACCGTATTGCTATATTGTTTTCAAATGATGTTTAATATTAGAATTGTTATCAATCTTTGCAAATCCATGGAATTCAATCCAGTGATATACGCTTTGCAATTCTTGACAAATGTTCGGTTGCCTGTTTATTTAATTTTCGGGCATTCGATTATTTATCGGAAAATGAAAAGCAACGGTCTGCAATATTTTCGTATAAATAGTGGTGGCATCATTTGAATGCATAATCAGTCGTTCAAAATGGTTGGAATTGGTAGGCTGCCAAACCAAGAAAGAAAATCAAATTTACACAAAGGCAAATGATCAAAGCAGTGAAACGCAGGGCACGTAGTGGTTACTACGCGTTCGAATGTGCTTTCAGTAGCCACAAAAATGTGTCTTCGAAAGTACAAATGGGCGCGTAGTAGATTTTACGTGCCCTACATTTCTCCGTTTTTCAAACGATAAAGAAAACTGCTAAAAAAGGTTTCAAATACAATTTTTTTATCGTCGGTACACTCAACATCCACTATTTGTTCTATCATTATTTCAACACCAGTAGCGATGAACAACTGTAAAAATTTTTTTGCATTAGTCGACAAGAGCTATTTTATGGACTATTTCCGAGGTAGCCAGTTTATTAGGGAAACAAAAAAAGATATAAGCATGGATATGAGTTGAGTGTGAAAATAAACAGTCCTTGTCAGAAGCGGCGAATGTGTTATTTTCCACGGACGTTCTACATGAATTTCGAAAATAATATTTGCTTACATGCTTTCTCGCGCATGAAAGAGTTTTTACCACATCAAAATAAAAAGTTTATAAACAAGCCGTTTATGATACCATGATCTGTTCTACTCAACATCGGAGAAACAACCGGATAAAAGTCTACTGAAAAATATCAAGAAGGAATTGAAATCGATCAAGTTTGGGGATGGAAAGCATAAGTAAGTTTCTATGGCATCTAACAACAAAAATTTCACCGTCATTCCAGTATCAACATTTATGCGACACCATATCATCATCGATAAACTGGCTTTTTTCAATTATTTGATTAACATTGGTTGCACGCACAAAGCATACAACGAGATTAAACGACATGAATGGGACAGCCAATGGAGAATTTATTTCAACATCGACGTACTGGAAAGAACACCACAAAGTGATGGCCCATACTGAATTTGACAGCATTATCGAAACAGATGGTGTCGCTATGTCATTTTTAATTGCTCGCACCAAGTCCGTTTTCCACAAAACCAAAGAAGAAGAAATGAAAGAGCTTGAAGCAAATTTGAAAAACGCCAAGCAGATTTATGGTCTTGATCCCGGGCTTCGTTTGGTAATTGATGGTGTATGCCGTAATTCGGATGGATCGGAAACGGTAATTCGAATGACGCCAGGCGAATAAAAAAACCTCACTGGACTTCGAAGTCGTGAGTAAAGGCGAAAAAAATTAACGAAACACATTGACGATGAAATGCAAGAACATCGCAAATCGTTCGATTAAGAGCCTGGCCTACGTTCAAAAGATTATCTCACGTATGTCGATCATATTTTACGGTATTTTGAGAAGAAATTCGGTGTATGCCTCACCCAATACGACATAGTTGCAATTTTTTTGTTTCAGACTGAACTAAAATCAAAATGAACATTGTGTTCAACACAGGATGTTGCATCCAAACTATGAATCTTAATGATCATGTTAATCGGGAGTCTACTTAGGGCCTTGATAGCGGTGCATGGGAGTGGTCCCATTATAGCTACTATTGTGAGTAAAGAATACATAAAATCCCAATGGATTAACCTTTAACCATTTCAGATTTTTTCTAACGAAAAATTTCTAATTATTAACATCTAATACTTTTTGTTTTACAGAGTATTTACCTTTTGAACAAATTGTGCCCATTGTATTGATAAGCAGGCTATTGGCTGCCTTGCGGGCTCAATAACTGTTTCGGGATTGAACATTTCATAAAAGTGACGAACCGGTGGAGCTCTTTTGTGCATGAAATAGAACTATAAGAATATAATTAGATTTTGAAACGGTCTTATATAATAAATATAAATCAATTTTAAAAATATTTTAACATACTTTTATAGGATTAACTAATTCATTATCCCGTCTTAGTCTGATATAATCGTATATTGATTTCCAAGGCCTTAAGTAGTTTAGATGCGCTGATATATTCTGACAAACTGAAGTAAGTGTCACTTCTTTTGGTTTGGAAAATTTATAACTTATCATTTTTGTTCGAAGCTCAGTGAAAAAGTGCTCTAAAAGAAAAGCCAATAGGCTTTGGAAACATTTTCAATTAAATATGTCAATTATTTATAACATTATAATCTTACTAATCTTCAGCTGGAAAATATTCAGAAGGCTTGGAAGTTTTAAAGCGAAAAGGAAGGGCTGGTAAAAGCTCTGGATACATAAAAACTTTACTTTCACAAATTACACGTAGGATTCTTTCATGAAATTGCATAATGTAACTCATATTTTTACGCAATTTATTCATTTCGTCTCTTATATATGTTATTAAATCGGTATTTTGTTTGGTATTCTTTGATAATTCATGTTCCCAATTTGTGATTAAATGCAATGCTGGTTTCAAATTGTAAATCGACACTGTATCAGCATTTTCTTTATCAACAATATCAACGAGATCAAGCTGAAAAAAAACAAAAAAAATATTGTAATTGAGTTTAAATAACACTAAGGAATAACTTACTAAAAACTGTTTGATACATTTAGCATCAGCGTATAGCTCAGGATGACCGTATGTTTGAATATAGCTTTGTGTTGCAAGCTGAATATGTTTACGAAGTTGACTTTCCAAGAGTAAGCGTTGCTGTGATGTAAAACCTCTTTCATCTGGTGAATAAAAGTACTAAACAAATATTGAATTATATAAAATGTATATAAATTTGTTATTTTTTGTCAATTTACCTGAGATTCGATTGAATTAGGATCTAAATGTTGAAGTTCTTCAAAGCCAGCATTTTTAAAACGTGATCTTTTTGACCGACATCCTGGTCTTTTAGATGTTGAATTTGTCTTAGATTCTTCTTTGATAATATTTTCGTTCGACTGAATGGATGATATCATAGTTGAAGGCATTGCGGAAGTTGTGGCGGTTGCTTCTGATGGTATTGTAATTAGGATTGAGTTATATGGTAGCGCAACATTGTTAGTCAGTGCATTTGAATTTGTAGTAAATGTCATCACAGGCACAAACACAGATGATTTATCATTTGATGTATTAAATGTATGAACATTAGTCGAATAATTGCTATTATTTAACGATCCATTGACGGAAAACAATGAACTATTAATTGAATTAAATGATTGTTGTTGCAATTGATCGTTGGAAAAAATATAGCTGCTATTGAAGTTTGGTTTTGCTGGTGTTGATATTACGCTTGGATCAAAGTAACTAATCTCCACAATGGGAAGTGGTTGTATTTCTGTTAATGATTGTGTTTGTGATTCTGTTTGTGTTTGTATTTGTGATTGATGAATTTTATTTGTTTCAGGAGTTCTTAAAGCTTCATCATCGATTTGCTTAATAGGCGTGATTAGGCTTTCATTCAAGTTTTCTTCTTGAATATTAGCTGGTTGTTTACACCCATTTGAATCCAGTGTTAAAGGATCAAAATCATTTAAATCCAGAAAATTTACATCAATGCTGCTGTACCAATCATTTAACAAATCATTTAATAAATCATTAACTTCTTTTTTAGGCACATTAATGTGTTGAAACTCTTCCCGATCGTCTAGAAAAATCAAAATAATAAGCATTCACACAACTAAAAAGAAATTGTCATAATAGCATACCTGGTTGACTGTCAACAATTAGGGGACAATAATCTGGATCCGCATCTTCGTCTTTTTCGATTTCCGAAGCTAAAGGTGTATGTGATGATTGAGAAAACATATTCATTATAATTTTAAAAACATTATTCTTACTTAGTGGCATGGAAAAATTATTTAAAAATTGAATCCAGTTTGGATCTCCATCATTTTCCATTTGATACATATCCAAAGGTGCATCAGGGGCTTTGAATGTTGATTCTATTGCTTCAATGGGGGTTTCAGCCAAGCTTATTTTTGATCGAGTTCTCTGCGCAATAATGTATTCCTGCTCTGATTGCGATGTGGTGCTATCAGTTCTTGCTCTTGGAATTTTAAATAAACCATCCTGAGTGTAAACACTTCTAAACTCTTCATTTGGATCTGCTTGACTGGATGGTGTTGCCGGTTGAGAATCAATATCAGACACAGTAGTATTAACTTCATCGTCCGACTAAAGTAGATGAAAGTAATATTTTAGAATAAATTTAATATTAACAAAATGAAAAATACGAAGAAAAAATGGCAATTTACTTCAATGTCATCCTCTCCAGGTTGATATTCTTCATCATCATCATCTGAATGTAACTCTTCACGAATTAATGCTACAACTTCTGAATCAGGTGCAGATTGTTTTAATGGAGCAACTGGCAATGGATATTTATTTAGTTCTTTTGCTTTCGCTCTTGTCAATTTTGGTATTGCATTCTCTGCGTCAATAATTTTATTATTATCAGCTACATTAGACACATCACTATTTACATCGGTTGAAGTTTTTAAATCTTTCATTGCCTGTTCTTGTCTCTCAAGTTCTTCTTCCTTCAACTTAACGATTGCCAAAACATGGTCATTTCGGACAACTTTCTATGAAGATATACATAATTTTATTTTTGAAACGTGAAAATGAAAAAAATTGTGAATGCCACAATTGAATTAACAATTACCTGTAGTATAATTTTCACATTTTGTGGCGTTAAATTATTTCTCAAAGCACTTTGTTTCAATTTTGCGTCTATTGATGTATCAAGTTCACCTTCATCATCAGTCGAAGAATATTTTCTAAAAAATTTAAAACAAATACTCTCTTTATTGGCCAAACAAATTCTATTTATTGTAAATACCTTTTTCTTTTTCGCGAACTCTTATTTGATTTTGATTTTGTCTTTGGATTTTTCTCCGGCGTACTTTCATTCCGCTTAACAATATTTTCACTTAGTTGATCTGAAGGCTTTGTACTTGGTTCAAAATCGCACATCATGTTTACGACATTATTTAAAGAAATAAAGAAATTGTTTGTTAAATAAATTTTTAATTTATGGAATAATGTAAGGACGAACTGTTTTGTATTTAAGTGTCAAATGTAATGTTATGATTGACACATGAATGGGAAGAAATGTCAAAATTCAGCGACATATAAGTATTGCCTGATTTGTTGTTCTCTTTCAAATTTATTTGAAATTTAAAATTGTTATTATTAATATCCATAGTGTCTTAAGCTAATTTTTTCAAACAACTTAAAATAAATATTATTTCATTCTTAAAAAATTCTTCAAAAATATAATGAACAAAACGCATAAGTATACGATAATTTAAATACCGATAATTTATTATTATCATTATAAATGTTTAAGCAAGTTACATTTAAATGCCAATAATTTTCTTGTTCTTAATATATAGGATGAGTAATTTTCAAATTTTGAATTTTTGATAAACATGAACAATTGTCGGAATATAAGAATTCAATGAAAAAACTAAAGATTAGATTGAATGAAGGTTAAAATTCACTTTAGCCAAGAAAAATGCCAGACAAATGAAAATAATTTAGCCCATTAAGGCCTGAGCTTAAACCAACAATCGTAAAGTGCTCAAAGTTCACGAAGTGTATATACTAATGGCCTAACAAAGAAATAAAACAATTTTTTCCCTTAAATTTTTTTCTCGATTTTCTAGATTGTTTTGTACTTTTTGGTAAAATGAAACTTTTGTATGAGAAAATGCCCAAAATAGACACTTTACATGAGTTTTGTCAAAGGAAACTCATGTTTTTACTGAAAAAAATACGGGCCCTCGAACACTGAAGAGCCGGTTCCATTGCTTTTTAGGACCTCAGATGAGATACAGGTTTACCAAATGCCTTAACACATTACATTTAGCATTACAGGCAAAAGTAATATTAGAGTAACGGCGGTAACTAAAGTAGTAACGAGTGGAAAATAAATGTTCTCATACGTACATCATGATGATAAGAGGCTGACGATAAAATCAAGTGATTGAGAGCACTTTTTTTGCGCTTGTTACTGCTTTCGTTACCGCCGTTACTCTAACATTACTTTTGCCTGTAATTGTTAGAAGCGATACACACCACAAGCAATACACACTCACACAACAACATAAATATACATTCTTTCACAGCATCAACGGCAGCAGAGACGCTGCCGTCTTAGTATGTAAACAGTTGAGAGTTAGCATTAAGAGAGAGAACATCAATAAATCAGATAATTATTATAACGAATATAAACACTGTATTTCATTTGATTCCATAAATATAGCACGCTACCGAACACATAACATAAACATATTCAACAATTTATTGTCAGAAAACTAACATTTTCTTAGAAAAAAATCGAACAGTTTAGTATATTTTAAATCATTGTTGGCATATAATTCAGCTTAAAAAAAGCATAATTATTTAACAATTTGCACATTTTGAGCGGTTGGTAGAACTGATTTTGGAAATTTCTTCAAACAAAAGTAACAATGCAATTTCAAACATTATTTACAAGTCATTTTTGGTTGTTCTCAATGAGGCAACAAATTTTATACTCATTTCGACCATAATTCATATTATTTGGTGCCAAGAACATTATGAAATGCATTACTATTAAAATATTTTCATATCGTATCTATACAACAAAAAATCAAAAATAAAATGCCTAACGTTCAAAATTTCAAATATGTATTGGATGTACAATTTAATAATTTCGTTTTTTTTTTTAACAAAATGAATTAATAAATTATTCAAAGTATTGTCCATCAGAAGCTACAACTTTTTCTCATCTTTCTGGTAATTCATGGATTCCGTTCCAAAAGAACTTCGTCGGCTGGGCGGCAAAAAACGAACCAAGTCATTTTTTCCCTTCTTTAAAAACACACAAGTGCTTCGAGGCAATAACGTGCGTTTGGTCACTGAAAGTTATTTGATTTAGAAGGATTAATGTCTAGAGATTACAGAGGGTAAAGGAATGTTTTTATCTAAATGCTCCTCGAAATTTTTAACATGATATCTTCAAAAAATCAAGAAAGCTTTATAGCCCAGAAGCACCACTTTTTTGGATTTTTGGATTTTTGGATTTTTGTAATTTCTGGCTATATTTTTGTTCGAATTAGGTTGATATCATTTGATTATTATTAGAAAAGAGTAGGACAAACATTTTCATGGGTTTTCACTACATTTGTACTCCCCATCCCTGAAAATATGGGAAAATCCAATTATTAAATTGTACTCCCAATAACTTATTCTCTTAATTTGAAAATGAAAAACATAGATAAAATGTAAAACGAAAAAAAGAAATTTAGTGGACACCAGCGCGGAAAAGTTAGTCTTACATCGGAAAGACTTTTTATTTTCTGATTTTTTATACATTTTTGACTTGTTCTTAAGGAAGTGTTCAAAAGATAACCAAAAATTTAAAATTAAGTCAAATGCAAAAACAAGTAAATTAGATTTTTGAAAAAACTACAGCTTTCCTTCAGATAGTTATCCAAAAATCTTTATCTGTAAGCCGCGAAAAACAAAAAATCAACATGTTGTGTTTTCGCAACACTGAGCTTTAATGGGTTAACTAAAAAATAGTGACAATACAACTTAAAATTTGAAGAAGTCAGGTTGAAATTCTTGCAGATGCCCAAGATCAAAAGCAAACAATGGTGATTAAAGCAATGGTATTACAAGTAATTCTGATATTGAATTATATTATTTTCTCCAAATATGGTTTATGAGGAAAGAAAAAGAGAATAAAATGCAATGCTTTTATAAATTATTTGAGATGTTTCACAATCAGAAGTCGCTTCATTAACGGTCGTTTGCAAGTAACAACAACTATGTGGCAATCTTAAATACATCAAGAAATAGATTTAAAAACGACAAAAAGCTTAAAAGTCTGCACAAACATCACACGGAAAATGAATAAAAAGAAATGAGAAGAAGCAATCACGAAATATCAATTAGACAAATTCAACTCCGTTTTCAGGGTTTATTGATTTGGGCATTTTATTTTTCTTCAAGTTTTTTTTTTCAACAGATTTATATGCCTTTTTTAACATTTGAACTATTGCAGATTTTTCACTTGAATCTTTATTCAAGCCAAAATTTATTGCGATATTTTGCATAAAATTAAAACCAAAAATTCATTTTTGGGATTACATTTATTCATTTGTGTTCTTTAGCGTATTGGTTGAATTGAATTGAATGGAATACAAAGAAAACTTCAACGTCGTTTTTCGGTCATGTTCGTGTCAATATCAATAGAAAAATCGAATTTCTTCCTTCAACACTTCCAAATTATGATGAAAAGATATGGTTATTTGTGAAAATGTTTTGTTCGAATTGTACTTACATTGAGTTTATGCACGATTTGTTATACCAAAAGTAGCACTATAATTTGAAAATTATATTCCTACTCTTACACTATAATCGAGTTTATGCGATGAGAACTACTTATGCATGGAAAATTGGTTGTTGTGCCTAAAAAATCGATACATGGGATTATCAGTACAAATAAGAAAATAAGTTCCATGCACAAAAATAATACACGTGTACTGATGCAGTGAAGGGTACTATTACCAATGAATATTTTATAATTCAATAACTTTTTAATGCACTTCAATTTTTGTGAATTGAGCAAAGCACCGTAAACCAAGAAATATGCTTCAAGTTAGTCACAATTTTGTTACAATTGCAATCGTCAGGATATTATTTATGTGAAGAGGAATGGAAGAATAATTTAATATTTTGAGTTTCCTGTTTAGAAGTTGATAGATTAAAATGAAGAAAATCCAATTACTTTATGCTATTTTTTACATAACAATAGTGAATGGACAAACTAAAGATACATCAAGTGTATCAATTGGTATTTAATTTTTATTTTATTTTATTTTATTTTTTTATGTGCTGATTTTGATAATTTTTAACCAAACATTTCGGTTTTGTATTGTATTTTAGTCATTTTACAAGAACCTCAACAAACAGACTTAAATAGTGAATTCAATGACATTTTTACGGAGATTGGTATTTCTGAACAAATACTCTTTCAACTGAATTTCGTTCAAGTAAATCGAGAGCGGTTGGATGAGACTTTGGGCAATTGTGAGTTTGAATTGATTTAATTTTATTTTCACTGGAGAGCACACATTTTTAGTATTGGAAGTACAATTTAATAATTTCGTTTTGATAATAGATGGCGTAAATGCACTGATTTTTTGTCATTGAAAACTATTGTGTCTTAAAAAACATCAAAAAATATATTAGATTTGATCTGTAAAACTGAATATACCATATCACACAATTTGATGATTGATTTGATTTGAAAATGTCGAATATACGTTCAAGAAAAGCGTTATTTGCGGGGAAGGTTGTATTTCATGATACTGTACGTGACGTTTTTGAATTATAGGCTGCGCACCAATCGTCGTTCTGAAAAATTGGATTTTCTCATATTTTCAGGGATGGGGAGTTCCTATTGGAGACGACATGGTTGAGGAAAATGTAGTGAAAACCCATGAAAATGTTCGTCCTACTCTTTTCTAATAATAATCAAATGATATCAACCAAATTCGAACAAAAATATAGCCAGAAATTACAAAAATCCAAAAATCCAAAAATCCAAAAAAGTGGTGCTTCTGGGCTATAAAGCTTTCTTGATTTTTTGAAGATATCATGTTAAAAATTTCGAGGAGCATTTAGATAAAAACATTCCTTTGCCCTCTGTAATCTCTAGACATTGCTCCTTCTAAATCAAATAACTTTCAGTGACCAAACGCACGTTTTTGCCTCGAAGCACTTGTGTGTTTTTAAAGAAGAGAAAAAATGACTTGGTTCGTTTTTTGCTGCCCAGCCGACGAAGTTCTTTTGGAACGGAATCCATAAATTGCCGGAACGTTATATTAAAATAACATATTTTAAGTTTTTACATAATCAAAACAAGTTATTCTCTAACTAAAGTAGTCCCACATTATGATATTTTCCTTGGAAAGTAAACTTGTAGAGGGAATGCGTTTTTGAAAACAAAATAAGATGAATTAACCACAATATCTATTTCTCCGTTTAAAGTAAACCGAAAATGACAAATTATGCTCAAAATTGCATTTTCACTTCTGTGTAAGGAATTTTCTACAGGTTTTGAACTGTAGCATTTTCATTTACGGTTAAAGTAAGAATAAATTTAGCGAAAATGGAAAATCAAAAACTAAAGATTTGGCGAAATAATAATAGTTTTATTCGAACTTTGAACGTCATAAAATGCCATTTGAACAGTTGAGAGTGAAAATGTTATCCAGAAAAGTTCCGGGTAATAAAAATGTTCGGGAACTAAGTGGTATTACCAGTTAGCTAGCTAGTGGTAATACTTAGCTAGCTAACTGGTAATCTGAGCTTTGCTTGTTAATGCTTGTTCTGTTGAATCAACAATTTTTACTACGCATCAATTGCATGAAAATGAGAAAAACTACAGACCGATTTTTCTCGCTTTTCCGATGGGAAATTTTTCCACGCATGTTTGCCCAAACTTTAAATCACATTGGGCCAGGTTGGGTACATCTGCTCCTCAAGATTCACTTCCAGCCCATTAACACAACAGAACAGGCATTAACAAGCAAAGTTCAGATTACCATTTAGCTAGCTAAGTGGTATTACCAGTTAGCTCAGATTACCAGTTAGCCCGAGCTAACTTAGCTCTCGAACATTTTTACCCGGAACTTTTCTGGATAACATTTTCACTCTCAACTGTTCATTTTCATACTTTTCCATACAAAAGTGTAATTTCCCACAGAAAATCTCATCTTGGGACCAAACAAACAATAGAACCGACTCTTCGACATTCGAGGACCTATATTTTTTTCGCAAAAAAATGTGAGTTTCCTTTGACGAATACGCCAAAACCCTATTTTGGGCACTTTCCCATACAAAAGTGTCATTTTTCGCCAAAAAACTCGTCTAGGGACCGAACAATCAATGGAAAAGACCTTCCAATGATCGAGAACCCAAATTTTTTTCGCAAAAGAACATGAGTTTCCTTTGGCGAAAATGCCGTGAAATGCTTTTTTGGATACTTTTCATACAAAAATCATCATTTACACTCCATTTAACGGATCCACTATGCGGCTGAAAATTTAATGGTTTCCATTCCTGAACTATCTTAACAATTCTGCATCATCAGATTTTTTTTGGGCTCGTTGGGAATGAGCCTAGGGGCTTTCATGTCCATAAAAATCTTGAATGATTCGCACAAATCTCTGTGATTCGAATCCTTTTCATACTATACATAAAATGACTCGTAAGATTCGTTACGCGTAACAGAGATTCGTACATGCGCCTATATAAATTACATGCACTGACAATAGTTAGGTTATGTTTTTTCCAACCATTCGTTGGAATAAACGTCATTCCAACCAAAATTGTTCATTGTCCAACAATGGTTGGATTTTTTTTCAATACTAGGGTTGTCCAACAATGAACAATTTTGGTTGGACAATGAACAATTTTGGTTGGAATGACGTTAATTCCAACGAATGGTTGGAAAAAACATAACCTAAATATTGTCAGTGTGCAAAGACTCGTAGAGATTCGAATCACAGTACATATTTATACGAATCATATTTTAATATTTCTCTGTTGCTATTTACATAATTTTCAATGTCGGCAATCACTTCAGTATCAATTGCAACAAAGATGTTTGAGTGGAAACAACATTCTTTCAAAATTTGCTTTAAATCAGGTGGAAAAACTTCTGTAGAAATCTTTTCTATTTCCGAAATTAAATTTGCCTAAAAATCACAAACACAAAATGAATATTGAAATAAAATTCACGGTTTAAATTAATATGTTATACCATTTTATATTTTTGCGTACACAACACACTGTAAAACCCTAAGTAATATTACATTGTAAATAGCACAAACATCAAACTGAGATTCGTAGAATATTCGTATGAATCTCAATGACTTGCATGATTTGCAAGATTTGTTGGACATGATTGCCCCTAGGAATGAGCTATCGTGTTAACAAATTCTTTCGTACAGCATACAGGGTACCACACACTCACATTTCGGCTCACTGACATAACTCCCCAGGCGGGCGGTCAGGCGGGCGGGCGGTCAGACGGTCGCAAAAATGAATAATGTCATAACTCCCCAGGCAGACGGGCGGGCAGACAAAATTTTCGCATTTGTTTGCAATTTTTTTATCACTTTTTGCATTAACAAAATTTTCATCATCATCGTCGTCATCATCGTTTCGTTTATATTTTGAGAATCAAATTCCCGGATCCGGCGGATATTCATAATAAGGATCTTAAAAATAATCAGTTAAAGTTTTGCTCTAAAAATGTGTAGAACATGGGATTTTTTCAATTTTTACATGTTTATATTTTTCGTATTGATAATTCGCGTAGTTTTCTATTCATAAAGATGGAAATGTGTGTTAAAACAAACCATTTCTTGTTTTTGGCAGACAAGCGGGCGGGCAGACGGGCAGACGGGCAGACGGGCGGCAGGCAAATTTTTTCAAACAAGAAAAATAATTTTCGGATACAAAAAAAAAGGAAATTTTTATTAGAAAACTCAACCTTTGTATAAAGATTACATTTTCAAATTAATTACAACTTTTCATAGAAAGCAGAATAATTCCATCATCTTGAATTTATGGTTGAGACTAATTTTTATCTCTTTACATAAAATAATTTCATATGGTATAGAGATAATAGTCAATAATTATTTAATAGTGAATATTGATTATATCTTTAGAAGTATAGAATACATATTTTTCGTCAAAACATAAAAAAATATCAAAACACAAATGAAACTATAATAGTAGTATTAATTTGAAGACGAATTATTTTCACGCAGGCAAACGAGCAGTCAAAGCAGCACGAAAAGTGGCAGTTGGTCGTTTAGGCTCAAATTTTCTTACATGCATTGGAATGTCTGTTCGTAAATTTCTATTTTGTAATAATTCAGCTGGTGTATATGACATGTTTTTTGTCTGAGTTGTTCTGTATGCTAATAATGATTTTAATACTTCTTCTTCATTTCTTGCTTTTTTCAATATTGATTTACATATATGCCTATTGCTTTTTCTGCCAATCCATTTGATTGCGAGAAATGCGGACTGCTTGTAATAACAGAGATTGTAATATAGATATTCCCATACAGATATATATTTCTATAAGTATAGAAATATATTATAGTTTTGACGCAGTGTGTGAATGTGTGTGTTAGCGGTGTTGTGTCAACTGTGTTTCGTTTTTAATTTTACAACAAATAATACATGCTTACACGTACACATACACATAGCAACCGACTTTGTGCAAAATTTACAACATAAACAAATGCGCATCACTCTTAAATCGTTCACAGAATCGGTTGCTGTGATTACGCATATATTTGGTCATTTGATGCAAATTGAATTAAAAACAAAACAAAACGAAATACAGTTGATACAACACCGCTAACGCACACATTCACACGCTGCGTCAAAACTATAATATATTTCTATACTTATAGAAATATACATATATCTGTATGGGAATATCCATATTACAATCTCTGTGTAATAATTTTTATATCATTATGTTTTGCAAACTATAAACACTGAAATGATCCCATTGGCATATTATCGGCAATGATAATAAGTGGGAAACCAAATCTCGAAAAAATTCTTAACAGTTCAGTGTTAATATCCCTTGGAATAAAAGTCAATTACAACGAGAAAATTTTTTGATTGATATTCAAAAAATATCACATGCAATTTTCATAAATGGTTTGTCAGGTATTTGTCATTCCACATGAGTGGTTCTTTTTTATTCATTGGTGCATTCTCCTGATACATGCGACAATGTGACACTACTTGTTCAATATCATTACAAATGTTTGGCCAATAGACTGAATTTTTCGCTCTACTTAATGTTTTTGTGACTCCAAAATGTGGCTCATGAAGTTTTTCTAACATTCTCTTTCTTATTGTTTTTTGAATTATTACTCTATCCTTAAAAAACAACATATCATCTTCTAACAGTATTTCATTTCTTAGTCTGAAATAGTATTTCATTTTTTCTGAACACCTATCTTTATTTTTAGGCCACCTTAATTTACAATAATGTTTAATCATTCTTAATATTTCTTCCTTTTCTGTTTCTCTTTGAATTTCTTTTTTCTTTTCATCACTCACATTGATTGAGAGAATTGCTTCAGTATAGAATTTGTCTTCCTCCAAGCTTCCCTCATTAATAACATACCGCGACAAATAATCAGCCATTTGTATGGTTTTTCCAGGTGCATATTGTAGTAAAATATCAAAATTTAACAGTTTCAATCTCATTCTCTGTAATTTTGCCGACGCAATTTTGTGAATTTCTTTCTTAATTATGCCCAACAATGGCTTGTGGTCATTTACTACACGAACAGTGCGACCATATGTATAGAATTTAAATTTTGTGCATGCAAAAATGATCGATAGCATTTCCTTTTCAATTCGTGAATAATTTTTCTCAATTTCAATTTTCGCGAAAAAATATGTCCAAATTATGTTGCGAATGTCATCATGCTCTCTTTTTGTTTGACCGGCTATTAATATATCATCAAAATAAATTATGACATTTTCAATGTCCCCGAAAATTTCATTATTCACTTGCTGAAACACCCCACGAGCGGTTTTGATGCCAAATGGCCAAGAACATGAAATCGGCACTGAATACATTTATCGCAGCACACCTATCGGAAAAAAAATAAAACTCTGTACAGTACAAAGCCATTTTCAGTTCTTGTCAACAAAATCATACCCAAATATAATGCTTATTCTACTTTCCACCAGATTTGTGACGATTTTTTTTGTCATTTGCTTATGTCTAAATACTTGTTATTGTTGTTGTTCATTTCATGGACCTGCAAATGGCAGTCTTAAAAATTTATAGTTTCCAAATTATGTTGCAAATGTACACAGCTTTGCTGATTGTTCATCAAGTTTTACATGCCAATAGCCGTCTTTCAAATCAAGTACGGTGAACAATTTTCATTCCATTCAGTTTTGCTGTAATTTCTTCAAAAGTCAACATGTACGCATGTTCATTACAAATACTTTGATTTAATTCACAAGGATCTATACAAATTCTCAATGATTTTTCTTTGTCTTTTTTTTCAATAGTAACAATATGGTTCACACATTCTGAATATCCTTTTACTTTTTCTATAATTCTATCTTTCACCATCTCATCTAATTTTTTCTTCAATTTATTTTTAATTGCTAATGGAATTCTTCTTGGTGCATGAGCAACTGGCCTCGCATCATCCTTCACTTTAATTTTATATTTATTTTCAAAACAACCAAGCCCTTTAAACAAGTCTGAATATTCTTTCAAGACAATTTCTTTATCAAAATTAACCTCATCTAGTCATAAATCTGTCCGATAAAATGTACGCGATATATATGTCCGTTTTTTAGGCGTCACTATATCAAATGCAATGCATGTTTTTAAGCCCAGAATCGGTTTTTAAGCCCAGACTCAATTTTTTATCGTCATTCAATCGTCTAACAAACTTAATGGCAACACATCGACCTCTGCGCCAGTATCAATTTTGAATGAAACTTCTCTACCATTGATTCTTATTTTTTCTATCCATGGATATGCCGTCGGTTCATCATTCAATGCAACAGTGCTATTATTTTCAAGTAAAGAAACAAAATATTCTTGATTATCATCAAAATCATTAAATTCATCTACATCATTATACACATTTTGTGTTGATACAATCAATACATTTTTTAATCTACAAACTCTAGAAAAATGATTTAATTTTGAGCATCAGTTGCATCTCTTTCCAACTGCCGGACATTGACTATTTTTGTGATTGTAACCACAGTATTTGCATTTGATGATCATTCTTCCGTCATTGTTGTTGCTGTTCTTATTACGGTTTTGAGTGTGCGATTGATTTTGTTGCTGTCCTCTTCTCATCTGTGTGTTCGTGCTTCTGTTGCCATTTAAATTGTTCTCGTTGCTGCTTTGGTTGTAATTTGAGTTGTAGCTTCCCCTGTTGTTGTTGTTGTTTCGATTCACCGCGTGGTTTGTGTTACGGTTTTGTGTATTGTTGCGTATTTCATTTAATTCTTTTGATTTGTTCATTTTTGTTGCTTGTTCTTTCGTTGCTTCACTGGCTCGACTTTTTTCTATAGCAATTTCATACCTGAGATTTAAAGTCTCAAACAATTTTACTTGTAATTTTTTATCTTCAACTCCCATCACAATTTGATCACGAAGCATCTCTGATTCTTTGTCTCCAAATTCGCAATTCTTAATTAACCTTTTTATGTCCATTAAAAATGCGTCGAATGACTCACCATCTTTTTGTTTCCTTTCATAGAACATAAATCGTTCATATACTGTTCATATATTCTTTTTCGGTGTGCAAAAATTAACAAATGCATTGACAACGTCTGTATAGCTCCCTTTCTGCTCTTCTGTTAATGTAAATGTGTCGAATACCTCAACAGCTTCTTCTCCTATTGCATTTAAAAAGGTGTTCACTTTAGTCAATTCACCTTTGTCTATAATTCCCGAAGCGTTAATGAAGATGTCAAAATTGCATTTAAAATGCCTCTAATTTTCACTGCATTGTGAATGCGAACGTCGAACGCAAGGATACTTCTGTGCTGTGATGTTTTTTGGCAACTGAGCTGCTCAGGTTGCCTAAAAAAATAGCAAAACCGAATGTATGCTTTTACTACTATTTCTATCTACTTAAATTTTTAATTTCATACTCATACTGATTTTCTTGATTTTTTTCGATTTTCACTTTGTTCTCAGCGCCATGTGGCATTGTGCGTGCATGCTGCACATGCTAGCTCAGAGCAATCAATCAAACGTGTGTATAGTACAATGGTCAAACTACAACTGACTCTCTTTATTAATACTATTATGTACAGTGATGTCTTATACTCTAATACTGTATCAATCTGGAAATGTAATCTTTATACAAATGTTGAGTTTTCTAATAAAAATTTCCTTTTTTTTTTTGTATCCGAAAATTATTTTTCTTGTTTGAAAAAATTTGCCTGCCGCCCGTCTGCCCGTCTGCCCGCCCGCTTGTCTGCCAAAAACAAGAAATGGTTTGTTTTAACACACATTTCCATCTTTATGAATAGAAAACTACGCGAATTATCAATACGAAAAATATAAACATGTAAAAATTGAAAAAATCCCATGTTCTACACATTTTCAGAGCAAAACTGTAACTGATTATTTTTAAGATCCTGATTATGAATATCCGCCGGATCCGGAAATTTGTTTCTCAAAATATAAACGAAACGATGATGACGACGATAATGATGAAGATTTTGTTGACGCAAAAAGTGATAAAAAAATTGCAAACAAATGCGAAAATTTTGTCTGCCCGCCCGTCTGCCTGGGGAGTTATGACATTATTCATTTTTGCGACCACCTGACCGCCTGACCGCCCGCCGGGGGAGTTATGTCAGTGAGCCCAAAAAATTAATTTATTAAATAAAATTATTAAATGGTGGTAAGAAAAATTAAAATTAAAAAAAAAAAAAAAAGAAAAAAAAAAAAAACATAAAATACAAAAACGACATATTATTCATCTAGTTACGAAATCTGTAAAAACTATATTAAAATTCGTTGGAATCTTTATACTAGATTGAGCAATAGATTAGTTGAATGTCTTAGAATATTCAGTTAGTTTCGATAAATTTTATATTTTTTTTTAGTGTGCACATTTCTATCGACCGGATTGGACTTACTAATTGATATTACTTGGAATCAATTATGGCCAGAATTGGTCGATCATTTACGCAGTGAAAACATGCCATATATCCATATTGATGTTACTATTCGACCGTTTGCTCGTGCCTTCTTTAAGTTTACTGATTTCACAAATACTCATGATGTTGCTATGATTTTTCCAAATGAAAAAGGTTCAATTTTGTACTTTCATTTAAAATTGTTGATCTTAATAATATTTTAATTTTTTCTGATAACTAGAACAATATGAAGGAATATACGAGGTAATAAATCAATATTCTATTCGTTCGATAACATTCAATGGACTGAATGAAACATCAGCTGAACGAATTAAAAAAATGCGCCCAATGCCATCAAATTTTATTATTTTTGCACGTCCACATGAAATGGACGAAATGTTCACAAAAGTAAATTAAAAAATCATCATTTTTCAAATTCATAACTAATGATTTTTTTCCACAGGCGATTGAATTCAAGGTAGTCCAACGTTTTAATCGTTGGCGTTTGTTTTATTTGGACTTTGTCGACACAAATTTAGTTCAAGATCTCATAATGCAATATCCAGAACTTATCAGCTTTACTCCAAATTCTGATATGTGTTGTATTTATTTAAAACAAAGTTTGAAAGATTCTTGTATTTGTCATGGAAAGATAACTGTAAGTTGTATTGTAGGTAGATAGATTTTCTCAAAGATGAACGAAATTTCAAATTTATTCCTTCCTCCATTTTAACGCTCTACAAATAAATTCATGGTCATAGACCTTCTATCTCACCGGGAAAAAACTGGAATTCTCGTTTTCCCTTTCAATTCCTCATTTCCGTTTTTTGGCGATTTTCTTGGCCTTTTCCAAGTTTTTTTTTAATATGATGTAAACATCCTGTTTCATTAGATTACATTTTATCTGAAAATAATATGTTTAACGTTTTTCCATAATCAAAACAACTTATTCTACATATAACTAAAGTAGTCCCAACTATTAGGTTTTCTTTGGAGTGCGTTTTAAATATTATTATTTTTATTATTATTTAAAAAGTATTTACAAATTTACAATTTTATTTATAAATTCAAAATTACTCAATAATTACATCGATTCAATAATCGCTTGCCAGTCCTAACGATTTCAGATCAAATCACGGCGATTGTCAAATTGCAATTTCGAGATCATGATCTCGCATATATGCATACACACAGAAAACACGTAATAGATTGGCAATGTATTCTGTTTATATATGTCAAAACGCAACAAATGTTGTGATATACATTGGTAGCATTGAAGAAAAAAAATTTCAGTATTGCCATTTTACATGAAATTCAACATTTGTTGCGTTTTGACATTTCTAAACAGAATACATTGTCAATCTAGTACGCGTTTTCTCTGTGTAGATTAATCTATTTAAATAATTCATTTAATCTTTTCTTAGTTACATCCGAACTGACATTGAAGTCAATAACAAACTGGTTTGAAAGTGGACTTTTTTCATTTCTATTATAATGTTAAACGTTTCAATCAAAAAATAAAACGTCGTGTACTTTTGATAATCATGATTGGCAGATTGAATTTTTAAAAATTGAATATTCCCAACAAAGAGGGTTAATGTGGTGAATTTATAGTCTAGATTTAGGACGCCATCTCTAGTAATAATTTTCGTTCAATTTTTTTTTCAGTGACCTCAATAAGTAAGGTTATGTTTTTGTCATAATAAATGTAAACATTGAGTTTGAAAGCAACATGTTGCTATTGAATGTGAATAAAAATTAGGAGAGATGTAAAAAGTTCTGAAAGCCAATATACAATATAACATACTGATCAGTACAATTT
This sequence comes from Resseliella maxima, assembly GCA_029041755.1. Taxonomy (NCBI): domain Eukaryota; kingdom Metazoa; phylum Arthropoda; class Insecta; order Diptera; family Cecidomyiidae; genus Resseliella; species Resseliella maxima. The sequence continues at coordinate 242,800 of JAQOWM010000792.1, forward strand.
ATTTATTCAATTTAACGCAAACAAGTGCATTCCGTAGTTTTGATACTGGTGGTGACACAACACACTACGTGCTCAAAACACAAATGTCAACTTGAATTCTGATAGAAGCGTTCAAATGTGCGCAGTTATAACCTGAACAAATTTTTCAGTTAAACCAAAGTGTAATAAAATTTGATGATATTTGATAATTCATTATTTTAAATAAAATGAAAATCTGCTCAGTTCCATTTGGAAATTCAAAGACTCGCGGTAATGAGAATAGCACGAGATTATGTAAATATTTTGATTTATTTTCATACATAGAAGTTTCATGAGTCATTTGTTTTTTACTTTAATATATTTCGTAAGAACAAATATATTCTTCTCATTAAATATTAATATTGTTATATTAAATTTCGAAACAAAGAAAAAGCAAAAAAAAGATAATTATTGAAATAATTTTTACAACTCGTCATATACACAGATACGTATTTATTAAAAGCGAATTTCTTGCGATTTATTGCTTAAAAAATATTTCTTCTGTACTTAGGTGAATCTTACTGCTTTTCATACGAGTGTACATAATTGTTCCCCCGGGTAACATTTTTCGACGCGCATTTTCAATTTTCACTTTGATTTTGACAGTGACATTGCAAAGTTTTTATCTGATAATTGAACGCTTTTAATCAGAGATTACCGCTGAATGGATTAATCAGCTTAGATGGATTTATCGCTTAAATCCATCAGATAAATTTTGATTTTATTCCAAATATTTCTCGATGCGCTATAGCTCAGTTATCCGGTAGGAAAAACGTAAAAATAAATTGAATTTTTGACTATAGTAAACAAAAATTCAAGACCCATTAACTAGAGGTGTCACTTGCCCAGGCTGATCCATGGATTCTCAGGATATGGCCTGAATTCCAAGGCTTCCTATTTGAAATTTTATATAAAAAAAAAAAAAATTATGTACACCAATTTTTCATGAAATTCCATATAGATCTGGAATTCAGGTCAAATCCCGAGAGTCCATGGATCAGCCTGGACAAGTGACACCTCTAGTTAATGGGTCTTGAAATTTTGTTTACTATAGTCAAAAATTCAATTTATTTTTACGTTTTTCCTACCGGATAACTGCAATAGCGCATCGAGAAATATTTGGAATAAAATCAAAATTTATCTGATGGATTTAAGCGATAAATCCATCTAAGCTGATAAATCCATCCAGCGGTAATCTCTGCTTTTATTATCAAACTAATATTATCAAAATATTATTCAAAAACTCATGAAACTAAAACAAATAAAAACATAATGACAATTGTCATTTGTGTTAACACAACGCGATGTGTTATTTGACTCATGAAACCGAAATACATAAAAACCACTAACAATATGTACGTTGAATTGTTTAATGAGATCAAACAATAATCTGTTCAATATATTGAAACGAAAATATTTTTTCTTTTAATTTAACTATAAAACTGTTCCATAATTTTCCAAATTTATTAATATTTCGGCTCAAACACTGCGAACAGTATGAAGCAAACATGACAGATTGACATAACCACAAACATGCTTGGCTCGAAATGTTACGGGCACGTAAAAAGCGCGTAGTAAACACTTTGACATTTTGCTGCACTTGATTGATTTAACGCAATAAAATCTTGAAAAGAATTACAGTTCATAATTGACTGTGTTTAAATACGAAGTATTCCATTTTAGTCATGAAGAAATACTATTTGCTCAAAATAAAAAAAAATATTCGATTCCACTAATTAGATCATTCGTCTTACATAGTTCAGATGGCGTAGGCATACTTCGTCCGAAGCTCTGAATACATTACCTAAATGAAGTATATATCTCCCTTATTCCTAACAAAATGATAAGGAATTCTGAATTGAATTTTTTCCAAAAGAGCATCTGAACTTATCAATTTTAGTAGTTTGAGCATCACTTGAGCAATCTTCCTACGATTCTCTAGGGAAATCATCTGAAGTAGCAGCAACCATATATTTCAGAAGATGAAAACCATTGCCCAATTTGAATTTCCTCAAAACATACATATATAGGGTGATTCATTTGGACCTTTTTTTTTAATTTTAAACAAAACACATAAAATCGAATTTTATTATGGATCCAAAGAACACTCTTTGACATTTATTGGGTGTATGCAAAAGAAATGTCGATTTAGATAACAGATGGCGTAACTAGCGTTGTGTGCATCGGAGCACACCGCGGCTATTTTCTTTTTTTTTTGTCTGTCATTACGCTATAAATTTCAGTATATGTCATTTTGCTGAAGTGTAAACAACAAAGATTTTTTTTGCTTCAAAAATGTCGAAATTCGTGCCTGAAAAAGTGGTTTTGCGGGGAACTTTAATAACCTTCTTTCATTTGAAGAAAACCGCTGCTGAAAGTTATCGTTTGTTAGTAGAAGCTTACGGTGAACATGCTTCAACTCAAAATACTTGTGAACGATGGTTTGCGAGATTCAAAAGTGGTGATTTTGACTTGGAAGACAAAGAACGGCCAGGTCTTCCAAAAAAAATTGAAGATGCGGATTCATAGGTTCTGGAGCTGGGATTTTAAGGGAGGGGTAATTCCCAATTTCTCAGAAAATCGTTGGGGGTAATTTCATCTTTTCAAAATTTGTTGACCTTTTTTTTTTTTTTGCTCTTACGATTTTAAAATTTGTTGACCTTTTTTTTTTTTTTTTGCTCTTACGATTTCAAAATAAACCTTTTTTTATTTCATCGAAATTACGAAATTATAATTGTTGTTTAGCTCAGAATATTCGTGTATATACTATATATATATTCATGTTGCGTTTTTACGTTAATATTTTTTATGTTTCGTTCCTGTTGAACGGAATTCATATTACCACGAATATCCTAATACACAATTATTAATAGCTACACAATTGTAACATTGTAATTATATTATTTCATTTTTATTTTTTTTTTCACATTAAGTGATGAAGTGGATGCAATGAAGAAACTTTTACCAAAACTATCATTTATTTAATAGTTTTGATATTTGATGTTGTAATAATAATGAAATTAAATAATAACTAATAATAAATTGTGAGTAGACTTTGTATTCTAAAATGAAAAGAATCTTTATAATCTTTTCTTTATTTTGTGAAATCGTAAGAGCAAAAAAAAAAAAAAGGTCAACAAATTTTGAAATCGTAAGAAAATCACGAGGGGTAATTTCAAAACGACCGTCTCAGTAGGGGGTATTCCGACCCCTTGGACCCCTGGTCAGAACCTATGTGCGGATTTGCAAGCATTATTGGATGAAAATCCTTGTCAAACGCAAAAAGAACTTGCAATGGAGTTGAAGGTTGATCAAGCAACTATTTCTAGACATTTGCATGCAATGGGAAAAATTCGAAAGCTGGGAAAATGGGTGCCACATCAATTGAACGAAAATCAACTCAGAGCAAGAATCGAAACATGCAAAAAACACCTTGCTGAGCACAAAAAACGTAGTTTTTTGAGTCAAATTGTTACTGGCGATGAAAAATGGATCTATTACGACAATCCCAAGCGTAAAGCACTACCCTGGTAAGCAGTCTATATAGCCCTGTACATTTGTATGTGAGTCTCCCGGTTAAGTGCCATCTAAATGAACAAACATAAATTAGATTCACCAACATTTGATACTGAATCTGAATAAAAATTGATTATGTGTAAAAATAATTAAATATTTATGTACAATAAAATATTTTTCATTATTAAATTATCGAAATATAAATATTTTTGAAATAAAAAAATAAAAACACTTCATTGAGAAATTAAAAATACAACTAAAGCAAAACAAACTATTTATATTAAGTCTCCGCATGTTTATTCGATTGGTGTTTGTTGTACATGTATACAACAAACACATACATACATGTATACATGTACAACAAACGCCAATCGAATAAACATGCGGAGACCGCGGAGACTTAATATAAATAGTTTGTTTTGCTTTAGTTGTATTTTTAATTTCTCAATGAAGTGTTTTTATTTTTTTATTTCAAAAATATTTATATTTAGATAATTTAATAATGAAAAATATTTTATTGTACATAAATATTTAATTATTTTTATATAATTCCACATAATCAATTTTTATTCAGATTCAGTATCAAATGTTGGTGAATCTAATTTATGTTTGTTCATTTAGATGGCATTCGGGAACGTGTTTGAATTTTTTTTCTCACTGCATAGCTCCCTAGGTAAAGCAGCATATGTTGATCCAGGCCAACCAGTACCTTCGCAGTCAAAACGAGAAATTCATTGCCAGAAGGTTATGTTGTGCATTTGGTGGGATCAGGAAGGTGTCGTGTAATATGAGCTGCTGAAACCTGGCCAAACGGTTGATGGTAAGTGCTACGAACAACAATTGATCAAAATGGAGCAAGCATTGAAGGTGAAACATCCACGAATAGCGACTAAACAAGACAACGTTTTTTTTCACGATGATAATGCCAAGCCTTATCGTGCAAAGATCGTTAAAAAAAAAGAAAGAACACTTCGGTTGGGATCAGCTTGATCAACCCGCGTACTCTCCAGACCTTGCCCCTTTGGATTACTATTTGTTTCGATCGATGCAAATAGACCTGGCCGATGTACGCTTTAAAAACTTTGAAGAAATACAAAAATGGGTCGCTGACTGGATAGCTTCAAAAGATAAGGAATTCTTTCGACGCGGAATCCACAAACTTCCTGAAAGATGGCGTGAAGTCATAGCTAACGATGGAGAATACATTGGTTGAAGTGCTCATTCATTTAGTTATGAAATAAAATTTTCTTTTCACCGAAAAAATCGACATTTTCTTTGCATACACCCAATACTTTTTTAATGTTATCTCATGTAAATGTTGACCACGGCTATGCACGGTGATTCAATCTAAGGGTCCAATTTTGAACGAAACGTTCGAGCATTGCGACCGAAATCTCACGAATTACACGCTTAATATTGGCTTCCAGGGCTTCAATTGAAGCTGGCTTTTTCCTGAAGACCAGAGACTTCGTGTAACCCCAAAGAAAATAATCTAAAGGAGTTAAATCGCACGATCTAGGTGGCCAATTCAACGGTCCGTAACGTGAAATTAAATGCTCACCAAAACGATTTTGCAATAAGTCCATTGATTCTCGCGCTGTATGTGGAGTAGCGCAGTCTTGTTGAAACCACAGCTCATCGAGACCACGAGCTACCAATTTCAGGTAGCAAATAGTCTGTTATCATAGCTCGATAGCGGAAGCCATCGACAATTACGGTCTGTCCGGCCTCATTTTTGAAGAAGTACGGACCGATGATTCCACCAGCCCATAAACCACATCAAACCGTCGTTTTTCTAGGATGTAATGGAAGCTCTTGAAATTCCTCAGGTTGTTCATTAGCCCAAATACGGCAATTTTGTTTATTAACATATCCATGAGGCCAGAAGTGTGCCCCGTCGCTGAACAAAATTTCACGATAAAACAACGCATTTTCTGCAAGCTGATCCAGAGCCCATTCATGACCCAAACGTAAGTCAGGCGGCTTCAATTCATGCACGATTTGAATTTTGTATGCTTTAAATCCAAGATCCTTACGTAAAATACGCTAAGTTGTTGCATAACACAAACCAAGCTGTTGAGAACGGCACCGAATCGATTCATCACGGTCTTCGCGAACACTTTCAGCTACAGCCGCTATATTATTTTCACTACGTGCTTGATGTGGTCTAATCGGTCGTATATCACACACAGAAAAAAAATTATGCACTATTCACAACCGTACGTTGTAATTGCCAAAATTCCAACATTTTCTGTATGAAGGTTGTGAATTGTCCAACAAATGTTGTAATTCACAATGGTTGGAAAAAACGGAGTATTCACAACCTCCATACAAAAAATGTTGGAATTTTGACAATTACAACGTATGGTTGTGAATAGTGCATAATTTTTTTTCTGTGTGCACTAAAAGTGTACACTGGACTTCAAATTTACCGTGGGTATTGACGATGGTTGGTTCTGTAGGGCGATGATGAATACCATAAGTTGCTCTAAGCCGCTCTAAGCGCACGAAAAACTTTTTCATAGAACGCTGATTTTCATAATACAGCTGAACAATTTGGACACGTTGTTGGGGTGTAAGTCTTTCCATGATCATTTGTCAAACACTACTGAATAAAAATTATATGACAGTTTGACATGAGTCAAGCGTGATCTGTTAAAAAAATCCTATTATAAAAAAAGGTCCAAATGAAACACCCTTTAGCAAAAACTGTTTCTGGATAGATTTATAGATGTCTTATTAACACCGATTTATTATAATATCCTAATAAATAATAAGGGCCAATGCTTTATTATTTATTAGGATCGAACTTAATAAGCGTATTATGATGGTTAGTATTTATTAAGATCTATCTTAATAACGTTATTAACATGTTTATTATTTATTATAATAACGAAGTTAATAAACGCCATTTGCAATTGTGCGGAAGATTTTTGCATCTAAGTCATTAAAGCGTATGAGTAAAAGCAAGATAGTATGAGATCGAAATTTACCAACAGTGATTTGAGCGATAAAAAATGCGCATCTTATCAAAAAATTTTTGATTTTTTTTCGATTTTCAGCGATTTTCAATTAGTGCAATAGAAGGTGCAACAAATAGATTCTTAGAATTCTCAAATACAAAATACAATACCAAAATATAGTCAATTGTCAATATACAAACAATCTTCAAATAACGAAAATACAACAATTCAACCAAAATTAACTCCTACAACAAAAGTTGATAGTTAACAAAAATATCACGCTCAAAGAAGCGATGGTCAATAACAATTTATAATAAAATGAATAATTAAATATATATAAAACTAAAAATCGCTCCAATAGTTTGCTCAAATATCGTTTATATCAGTCAGCGGACATGTCATCGCATATTCCACCGTTTATCACAGCTAGTATCGAACATCTCATTGGGCTCTAGCATTTCAACTCAATCAAGGAACGATGCTGAAAAACATTCAAAACAATTGAATTACTTTTTAGAATGTGTCGAAAAACAAAAATTGTTGACCTGGTTTAGAGATTTCATTTTCTCATGACAAAAAGAAACCACCAAAAACAAAAACACTCCAATTTACTTCAGACATAGCAAGTCGCCAAACGCAGTATCAGGCAATCTCAATAACTTACACATTTGAACTCATATAATGGAAAAGTCGGATCTATGAAAAGTGATGCATGATTGAATGCGCGATAAGCCAAGTTATGGTGAATACAATCCATAGCCAGTACGGAAACCTTTTCAGGGTTTCTGAACGTTCTTCTGCCTGTGTTCAAGTCGAGCTGGCTACGAATAAATGGATCATTATATCTTCCACTGATGATTTTGTGAACGAATAATATTATTATTATTATTATTATTACTGCACCAAACAGCGTTTCTTCGCCAAAGGTGGTTTATTTAAATTATTTTTTAAAAAATATTTACAATTGATTTACATAAAATAGTTGATTCAATAATTGTATCGAATCAACAATCTATTGCCAATCCTAATGATTTCGGAGCAAGTCTCTGTGATTGCTGAACTACAAAAATGAATCGAAATGGAACAAACAATTAATGGTTAATCTATTGGTTTCATAAATAATTCATTCAATCTTTTCTTAACTACTTCCGAACTGACATTAAAGTCTATTACAAATTCATTCAACATTTTATCATTATAGTACTTGTTGAAAGTTTCAATTAAAATATTCAAAGGCATATGTTTTTGATAGCCATGATTAACAGATTGAATTCTTAAAAATTCAATATTTCTGACAGAATGATATGGAATTCTGAATTGAATTTTTTCCAAAAGAACATCCGAACAAATTTCACCCTTGATCAGCTTCAGGATGAACATTATTTGAGCAATATTCCTGCGATTCTCTAAAGAAATCATTCGTAACAGCAGCAGTCTATGTTCATACTTTGGGAGGTGAAATCCATTATTCCATTTGAATCTTCTTAAAGCATACAGCAAAAATTGCTTCTGAACAGACTCAATTCGTCTTGCTTGTCCCAAGTTGTGAGTGTTCCAAACCTGAGAACCATATTCTAAAATAGGAATAACGAAACTAAAAAATAAAATTTTAATTGTATATGGGTCATTAAAATCTCTCGCAAAACGTTTGATCCAGGCCAGTCTTGATCTTGCTTTTGCTATCATTGATTCAATATGAGCTTTGAAATTAAGTTTCTCGTCCAAAACCACACCAAGATCCTTAATCTGATCAACTCTTTCAATATTTGAATCGCCAATCGAATAATTAAATTCAATCGCATTACCAAAGCGTTGAAAAATCATCAATTTCGTTTTTTTAATATTCAATTTCAACTGATTCAAATTAAAATAATTAACTACATTGTTCAAACTCTTTTGGAGAGTTAAACAATCATCAATTGAAGCAATATTGTGGGAAAGTCTAACATCATCTGCAAATGAAAGAATTGATGAGTTACCACTGAATTTTGGTAAATCAATGATAAACAAAATAAACAAAGTTGCAGCAATGGGATAACCTTGACCCGTACCCGAAAAAACCTCAATAGGATCTGATTCACAATCATTTACTTTGATAATTTGTTTTCTACCATTCATATAAGAATTGATCCAATTTAAAAGTTGCGAATTCAATCCCATGATATTTAATTTATGTATCAAAAGTTCAATATTTACAGAATCAAATGCTTTAGCAACATCAATGTAAATTGCATCTGTTTGATTATGTGGCTTTAGTTCATTTAACGTCTGAGAAGTAAATTCAACCAAATTCGTAATGGTTGATCTTCCCTTTACAAAACCATGTTGACTCGCATCAACCATATTCTTAATATGAAAATTCAAGTGTTTCGCAATAATTGAATCCAAAATCTTTGGAATCACATTTTGTAAAGCAACACCCCTGTAATTTTCAATATCATTCCTTGAACCACTCTTAAATATCGGTTTAACGAAAGATGATTTCCATAAATTAGGAACATAACCAGACTTGAGTGATTTGTCTAACAAAATAGAAATTGGTTTGCTCAAGGTACCAATACATTTTTTAATAAACAAATTAGGTAACCGATCAGGACCAGAAATCAAATTGTTTGGAATTTCAAGAATTTTTTGAATAATATCTGCTTCATCAATAATCAATTTGGGAATATTTTGACATAAATTCACAATAGCTTCAAAACTTCCGAAGTTACATATATCTGATAAACTTAAATTGTGTCGAGTATATGCAGAAGCGAAAAATTCACCAAAAAGATTTGCAATTTCTGTATCTTTGCAAGATTTTCGATCATTGTAATGCATTTCATTCGGAAAGTCATTGGCAGTCTTCCTAATTGCATTAACATACTTGAAAAATTCCATTGGATCATCAACAATCAATTCCTCCATTTTCATCTTATAGTTATTATAAGCAATTCGAGAATATCTATTATATTCCGTACGAGCAATTTTAAAACAATTGTCATCTTCCAATGAATTATGCCTTTTTTTACGCAATTTATTCAATTTATTCTTTAAATTAATCATAATTGAATCAAACCACTTAGGATGAGTAGAAACAATTCTTTTCTTTAACTTAATATGAGAGTCAATTGCGTTATTGACACAAGAATAAAAATTGTTCAAATTAATATCAAGTGAGTTATCAGATAATAACAAATCCCAATTAATATTGTTGAAACAATCATTTATGATATCATAATCAGCATTTCTAAAATCAAGAAAAAAACAATGATTGAAATTATTGAAATCATTCTGGCTTCCATAAATGACAATCTCAATGGATTTGTGATGGATCTCAGATTTCACCAAGAAAATATCACTATTTAGGCAATATAACAAGTCTGGGTCATTTGTCCAGATCAAATCCAACATTTTACCATTATCATTTGAAAAACTATTTATTTGTGATAACCCAAACTCATGAAAGGAATCCAAAATAAACAGTTCCTTCCTTGAACACGCATTAATAGGGTAGGAAATGTTTGGATTATCAATGTCATTCGAAATCCACAACAAATCAGGCAAATTGAAATCACCCGATACAATAATTGAATCTTTGTGAATTGATTTCGATAATAAGAAATTCATTGCATTAATAATATTCTCAAAAACTTTGAATGGCGAATTTGGTCTAATATACAATTCAACCAAATAAAACTTTCGTAGTTTAATGTTAATACTAATACAAATAATTTCTGCACCATATAATTCCCCATCAAATATTAACTGACCATTTAAAGATTTGTGAGTGGCAATCAAAACACCGCCACCATTTGTCTTCTTAATAGTCTGATCCCTTTCAGTATGATCCGATCGATCACAACGAAACACATCAAAATTATTTGGAAAAATTTCATTGTTATTGATGGTGCAATCCAAATGTGTTTCACATAACATATAAACTTTGAACTCATTAATCAATAAATTTGAAAAAAATTCAGGTATTTTAGTCTTTAATCCGTTGATATTGCACGAATAAATGTAGCTCTTTGTGTCAACAACATTGTTATGAATATTCAATAACGGAAAATGGGTTGGTTCATTTGAAAGGGAACAAAATTTTGATGAAATTGAGCCGGATTCATATATTGAGGATACTGAATTGGATTCATGAAAGGAACCGGATACATTTGATTCCAAAAAGGAAGTTGCTGATATTGATTATAACGTGGTTGTTGCAAATGATGAGGATGTTGCCAATCAACATGCCGTTGGTACTGCTGTGATGATTGTTGTTGTTGTTGTTGTTGTTCCAGCTGTCGTCGTTGCTGATTTTTAATATTTACATAATTTGAACGATGATCATTTCGAACATAGTTATGAAATTTCTGGCGTGAATCAGCAAAATAGTTACGATTATGATTCGAAATAATATGACCACGACTATTCCGGCTATTATTGTTTTTTTCAAAATTTATTTTTTTTTGCTGTATATGAACATTATTCACACCATTATTGTTAGAACGATTGTTATTTCGAACATTGTTATGAAATTTCCGACGAGAATTAACAAAGTGATTCTGTTCGGGTTTATTATTATATTTTCCAACATTTCGTTCGGTTTTTTCATTCTTATTTTGACAATCAGACGGATTATTTCTGCGAGAATTATTCTGTTTAGCATTTGTTTTATTGTTTTTGTTACTCAATTGAGATTTGTTCATATTCACCGTTTTTTTATCTTTTATTATAAAAGGTTTCACAGAGAACTCAGGACCCCAAATTTCAGGATTACAAATTATCCTTGAACATTCCTCTGTTAATGTCAAAACTTTACATGAAACAAACTTGCCTGCGTTTCTACTTCGCTTGTGGAAATTTAATATCTCAATGGAAAATGCGTTATCAAGTAATTTGGTCTTTTCAATGATAATTTTCTTTACATCATCAGGCTTGGTACCATAAACAAACCTTGAAATATGAATCATGTAAACTCCATTGAATGGCTTAGGTACTTCATTTAAGTTCTTCAAAACCTTTAGCCGAGATGAAATATTTTTGAATAACATTGAATCTCCAATGTCACTATTTTGACTAAACTCAGCATGACTTTCAGTCGGATCATTATTAGTGCTGTTTTTACCAGCAACATTCATTGAGTCGTCATCATTTATTTCACTACACGTATCATGGAATTGCTCCGTATTCAATTCTGCATCAAGTTTTCCTTTTTTATTTATATTGAAATTACAAACTTCACATGACACGGCAAATGGCGAATTTTCATTGAAAATGTAATTGAAAAATTTCAGATTCTCATCATTATCATTATCTGGTTTCACAATTCTCCATGTTCCATCTTCATATCTTCTCGCTAATCCAAAATATTCTAGTAGTTTTTTAACTTTCTCTTCTCTTTGTCTCATGCATTGAATAAATATTTGATTTTTGCAAAATTTGCACTTCAGATAAAGGCCACAATAGGTCAAACCTTGGCACATACTAGTAACACAGCAATGCAAATTCGATAGTGACATATTAACAACAACAAAAAATAATACTTCTTGGAAAATCACAAATAATTGAAATCAAAATCACTTTAAATGAATAAACTTCAATGATTCCCTATGAATTAGTATTTTATTTTTGCAAAAACGCTAAATTTATGTAAAAATTAAATCAAATAATTATTTAAAAATAAAAAAAATACTGCAGTTTAAATAAACGATACATGTAGTAATGACAGTTAACATAACCCTTCCTAATGCCAAATTAATTCTTCGTCTCACAAGCGTTATCAATTCCAGAGCACTACATCGGTCAACATAAGGTGTCAGCACATAATCATTTTCCTCTCTGTTCAAATAGTCACCATTTAAATAAATAACTGCCTGCTTTTGGACGCTTTCAACCTAAACCCTATGAATTTTATGGTGAGGTAATCATACTATGCTCGCAAATTCCATATTTGAAGTGAAACATACAGCAATTTTGCGCTATCGATATCAAATTTGTGATGAATCATTTTTTAAAATTACCAAAGCGATGAAATATCATCCTTTTTGTCTTTTTTAACATTCAATATCAATTGATTCAATTCAGAAAATTTAACAATATTGTTCAAACTTTTTTGAAGAACATAACAATCATCAATTGAATTTATGTGTTGAGAAAGTCTCACATCATCTGAAAATGAAAGAATAACCGAATCAACACTGTTACATGGTAGATCAGCAACAAACAATATAAATAACTTTACAGCAATGGGGTAAATCTGACCAGTGGGTACTGGTGATGATGCTACATTTGGATTAGATTTAAATTTATCAATTTTAATGAGCTGATTTAAATCATTCATATAAGATGAAATCCAAAGTTCAACTTTATTGGACATAAAAAATAATATATTTTAAATTTCATACATAAAGCAAAAAGAAAAATTAATGTTTTCTTTACCAATTTTAATCGATCAGATTTTGATTGGAATTGAACATTTCATGCAGATATTTGGAATATAAGAAATTTATGTACTTTTTTATGTTATTCGAACTAAATCAAACGTAAAGCACAATTAAAAAATACTATAGTTTTTATTAAGTTTTCAATTAATCAGATTTCACCTTAATAAGTGAAAAACTTAAAAAAAATTATTTTCTACGGTTACAGTAATTTTTAAAATAACTTTCAAACTAATAATCATCTATAAAGTAGAAATAACACATCCTTAGTTCAGTGGCTCTTAGTCTATTAGAGCTGCTCATGAACCGAACATGAACCGTTCATGTTCGAGAATGGTTTCACTTTTATGTTCATGTTCGTTCGGTTTCGGTTCGATTTGTTCGAAAGAGAAAAAAGGGTGTTCATGTTCGTTCGAGTTCAGTTGTTCAAGATGTTCAAGTTCGTTGGAATATTGTTCAATTAACTGAACCAAATTGAACTGTTCAATACAACAATTAAGTAAACAACTATATTTCGAATATGTTTTGTTTATATCTAAAATTCCTATTACTCAAATACAACCGAACAGTTGTTTTTCTCAGAAAATGAAGTAGTGTTGAAGTCGCTTCAACAAAGAAATTCATTGTCTCTAACGCCATCTCTAGTCGAGTATGGTGTGAATTTAAATTAATATCAAACCAAATTGAGAAAGTGGACTTCTATGCCGTGGGCAAGTACATCAAATATCGACATAAGTCGTGCGACGTTACGTTGGAAGTGATCTCTATCATTTATACACTGAATAGCACATACACCATTACGGAATGCAAACGACAAATCGTATCTTTTTGCCGTTTCCGTTGGTATAGACAATGTACATTGATAAATCGCTTTCATGCAAGAAATTCATACGTTAATAAATCGTATAGATGGCGTCAAGTGTGTAGAATTTGAACGAACATGAACAGATCGCATTTATGAACCAGTTGAATTAATTGAACAACGTTCGGAAGCATTTTGTGTGTTCATGTTCGTTTGAGTTCGGTTCAAGTTGTTCAGAATTGAAAATGACCTGTTCATGTTCGGTTAAAATTCGAACGAACTCGAACGAACATGAACAGTTCGGTTCAGTGGACAGCTCTAATCGGGATCATTAGTCCAAACCAAATCCAACATATTACCATTATCATTTGAACAACCATTAATTTGAGATAAACCGAAGTCATGAAATGAATCCAAAATCGATAATTCCTTCCTAGAATAAGCAATAATTGGATAGAAAATATTGGGATTCTAAGTCATTCGAAATCCACACCGAATCAGGCAAATTGAAATCACCCGAAATTACAATTGAATCCCTATGATCAGTCTTTACAAATAAATTTCAAAAACTTCAAATGGTGAGTTAGGTCGAATATACAACTCAACCAGATAAAACTTTCTATGATCAAAGTCAACCCAAACACAAATAATTTCAGCACCATACATCTTACCATATTAATTTACCATTCAATAATTTATGGGTAGCAATCAAAACACCACCACCATGAGATTTTTTGATTTTCTGATCTTTTTCAGTGAAATACATCTATCACAGCGAAATGCATCATAGTTATTTGGAAAAATTTCAACATTATTGATAGTGGCATCCAAATGAGTTGCACACAACATATAAATTTTGAAGTCATTGATCATAATGTTTGCAAGGAACTCAGGTATTTTGGTTTTTAAACCATTTACATTGCTAGTGAATATATGGTTATGTTGCACTAACAATAATTCGGAAGATTTATTGGATAATATGTTGGTGAAGGCATCATTGATGGAATGAACGGCATTGGGCTGTAGTAGCGCTGGTGACGTGATTGTTAGAATTTAGAATTCAATAATGTATAACGAATTGTAAGATAAGAATTCAATAAGTAAATTGAAATTGTGTCAAGAGTAAATAATCATAACAAATTGAATTTGTTTGTTTATCAAAAATACTAATTAACTAAAATATTGTATAAATAGTGAGTAGCTTGTTAAATAAAGTTCAGTTCGAAAAACATAGCCTTTTCAATAGGTTATGGGCCCAGATACAGGCAGCGATAGTAAAAGCAAACCTGCAGTTTAATCAACTCCAGTTTAGGCACGAAAAATTTTACTATAGCGAAATTTGCAAACCTTCCATATATTATATGCGAGTTTAGGCAAATAGCCGGATGAGGGAAATCGTTCAAATCTGTTTGAATCGATAGGTTAAAATATGTACGAGTATGCAAGAAATAGCGAAAACTGAAAATATAATAACTCCTGTTTATAGAAAACAAAGTGGAAATAACGAAATAAGTAATCCAATTGTCTTAAGTAGTTGTAGTATTTTTGGCAAAGACAAAATATTCTAATTGTAGAAATTATATGTTGGCATACATCGTTGAACGTACCAGGGGTAATACATTTTGAAGGCAATATAATCATTAACTTGGAAAAGAAGGGATTTATTGGTGCTGTACTTCGAGACGGGAAGTTCACAAGTCGTAATTACTCCGGAGAATTCATTATATCGATACAAAGAGAAATTAAGAGGTAAATAAAATGACAGATCAAGAGAAATTTACAAGTCAAGACAGTACACAAGTAGGTGGAGAAGTATCATCAAATAGAGAAATGGAACTAAGAGATGAGAAAATGGCATCTGGAAATAAAAGTCATGGTATAAAGTTTGAGAAACTTAAGGGTCGCGAAAATTATGACCAATGGAAGGTATCTGCAAAGTCCTATTTAATACTGAGGAATTTATGGCAGGTAATACAGAAACCAATTCCGCCTGAAGAGGAACCACTTGCGAATGAAAGTGCAATTAGTGAAATCACTCTGATGATAGAGCCGAGTTTGTATAGCTACATCAAAGATACCAAAAGTGCCAAAGAAGTTTGGGACGGAATTAGTAAAGCTTTTGACGATTCTGGTGTACTAAGGAAGGTTACCGTTTTAAATGAACTTGTAAGCGTGAAATTAAGAGAGATGGGTACGATGGAAAAATATATAAATCAGATCTTATTGCTGTGGAACAAAATTAGAGTTGCGGGTCTACAAATAAATGAAGAGATAGTGGGATCTCTTATGTTGGGTGGTTTGCCTGACGATTATAGGGCAATGATCTTGGGGATAGAGAATAGCGGTACAACTATAACAGTCAATTATGTGAAGACTGTATTACTGCAAGGAATAATTATGACAGTGGTTTAGATCAACAATTTTGAGCTGAAGCCTTAGCAACTGCAACTTACATTTTGAATGTAATACCGGGGAAGAAAAATAGTCGATCACCAAACGAACTTTGGAACAATGAAAAAGATAATTTAGAGAGAATGCGCGTTTTTGGTTGCAAAGCTATGGTACATATACCAGATGAAAAGAGAAAAAAATTAGATGAAAAATCTACAGAATGTATTTTGTTGGGTTATGCATCTAACGTGAGAGGATATCGATTGTTTAACGTGAAAGAAAAGAAAATATTAATAATTAGAGATGTTATTTTCTTGGAAGACGAGATAGAAAAGGGGGATGAGAAGTTGTTGATATCTACTGAGGAGGAAAACAAAAATGGGTCGGGTGAGAAATTTTTCATTCCTAATACTTATGAAGAAGCAATTTCAGATTTACACTCGAAAGAATGGAAAGAAGCAATGGACAGCGAATACAAATCATTACTGGAGAATGAAACATGGTTTTTGGAAGAACCACCGAAAGACAGGAAGATTGTTAAAAACAAATGGGTGTTCGCAACCAAACGAGATAACAATGGAGAAATAATACGATACAAAGAGCGATTGGTAGCTAAGGGCTATTCACAAAAAGAGGGAATAGACTATGATGAGACTTTTTCACCTGTGGTCAGATATAGCTCAATTCGAGTACTTTTAGCATTGGCTGTGAAATACAAGTTAAACATCAGACAGATGGATGCGGTCACCGCGTTTTTAAATGGGAAGTTGTCAGAAGAAATTTGGATGGACCAACCTAGGGGATATGAAGATGGAAGTAAAAAATGTTGCAAATTACTTCGCGCATTATACGGTCTGAAACAAGCAAGCAGAGTTTGGAATCTGACAATTAATAACATATTGCTGAATTTGGGATTAAAGAGAAGTATCATTGATCAGTGTATTTATTATAAATATAAAAATAATAAACCAATAATGGTGGGACTTTACGTTGACGACGTATTGATATTTGCATCGAATAAAGAGGATGAAGAAGAAATAGCAGTGGAACTTTCAAAACATTTTAAAATGAAGGATTTGGGAGAAGCAAGTTCAATTTTAGGGATAAAAATAAAAAGAAATAAAGAATTGGGAACGATCTCCTTATCTCAAGCAAGATATATAGAAGATATGTTAAAAAAATTTGGACTTGAAGAATGTAATGCAGTAAATACACCACTGGACATAAACCAGAAAATTTCTTTAGAAATGTGTCCTAAATCGGAAGAAGAAAGACTAAAAATGACAAAAGTACCATATAGGGAATGCACAGGGAGTCTATTATTCGCAGCACAAATCACTAGACCAGATATTAGTTTTGCCGTGAATATGTTAAGCCGATACAATGAAAACCCTGAAACCCCTTTCGGGTCCCGACACTGGGTAGCGGCGAAAAGAATTTTAAGATATTTAAAGGGAACCAAATTGCAGGAACTAGTTTATAATTGTAATGATGACAAATTAACCGGAATTATGTTATTTGCTTTATAGTAATTTGTGTTTTCTCAACGCAGTTCTGTCTAATTATAGTTGCAAAATGTTGATTTAAATGTGAAATGCATATTTGGGACACTTTTCATACAAAAATCATCATTCATACTCGATATGTCTCCATTTAACAGATCCAATACGTGTTCATTATCTATGGCTGAAAAGAACGAGGCATTGTTTTATACCATTAAATCTCTATCCTATTTTATGCTATAGAAATGGAGACGCCATTCACTGTACTTTTATATGGTAAAACTTTAATGGTATAAATGCACTGTAAAAATTTGCCTCGTTCTGTAATGGTTTCTGTAATGGAGCAAGAAAGTCTAGGTTGAGATGGTTTGGTCATGTACAGCGTATGAATGAGTATCGTTTGCCAAAGTTAATTTTGAATGCTGAAGTGAATGCACCGAGAGGTAGAGGTAGACCGCGAAGACGATTTTTGGATTCGGTAAAAAATAATTTGAATGAAAGAGGGTATGACTGGAATAGGGAAACTCTAGACCTAGCTCTCGAAAGAGTATGTTGGAGAAGAATTGTGAAGGGGCAGCCATTACCAAGCAGACCAGACGCTGATAGGCATTAATGGTCTTTAAATGTTTGTTGTTGTTGTTGTTGTAATGGTTTCTATTCCTGAACTATCTCAATAATTCTGCATCATCAGATTTGACATGTTGGAGATGATCTATCGAGTTAACAAATTTTTACGTACAGGGTACAGGACGTTAGGTTTTTATATTCTACTAACGCTGAATTTATTGTTATTTTAACCGTAAATAGAGATGCTACACACATAGAAATTAACGTCGATGTGTATTTATTAGTGATTCTTATTTGTGAATCTGACACAGAATTCTTTCCTGAATTAAAACCAATTTTGGTTATGTTGTGTCAATTTGACACTGTCAAATATACATGGGTGGCAGTTCAGATATAAAATTCCGTACCGATTTTTTATACAACATAACCAAAATTGTTTTTATGAAAAACAATTTTTGTATTGGTAAAAAGAATTTTGTGTAAAACTGCATAAACACAGTGTGTACAGTTGAGCGAATGGTTGAATTAACTGAGAAAAATTCCTTACACGGAAGTAAAAATGCAATGTTAGTATGCCTAATTTGTAAGTCATTTTCGGCCTATTTTGATACATCTTATTTTGGTGTCAAAAATGTTTTTGTTCGAATCATATCTTTCAACTCTCAAGTCTTCTTTTCCAAAGGAAATCTCATTGTTTGGGACTACTTTAGTAAGAATATAGCTTGTTTTGATTATGAAAAACGTAAAAAATTTTATTCTGAGATTCGTTTGAAGAAAATGGATACATTTTATGCGTTTGTTTGATAAATTTTATGCTTTTCAGTGCGGTAAAAGTTTATCTTACGGATTTAAGAGATCTTGTTTTTGTTTAAGAGAATTACGCAAAAATCTGATTTCCTTGACGTCTTTTTTTTTTGAGAAAATTATTTAAAATTGCTAGGCTTTTGTGCTCTTCAATTTTTCGAAATTTTGGGAAGGAGCGATAGGATTTAAATTCCTGTTTTTTTTATTGGAGATGGTTCAATTATAAATTAAAATGTAAAGGAAATACCATAACTTAACTAAATTAAGATGTGTTCGTTCTGTATATTTGCCATTTTATGCCCAGATTTTGAAAACATTTATCCATGAAATCATCAACAAACTAATTCTTGTTTTGAGGGTAGATAACTTTAAAACATCAGCTATCAATTGTTCGGTTTTAATTGACGACAGTTCAGAATTGAATGTAATACCTCAGAACACAGAATACAATGAGTTTGAGTCTCGTTTGAGTGAAGCTGTAAAAGAAACTCAATTGCTAAAATATTATCGAAACTCGACATTTAAGATCGAATACTTTTTGAAAGTCATGGTATTCGGACGGGATGGAAATGAAATTAGGATGCCCACCGATGAGTCTGTTGCTCTCACGGAATTAGCAACTATTGATAACTCTGATTTTAATATCACACCGAATGTTTCATTGAAAGCTCCACGTCGTTTTTTCCGTGTTGGAGTTGGTCAGGTAAAAATTGTAAAAACATGTAAAATACTATAGTTATTAACTAGAAGTTAAAGTAATATCGTAAATTAAAACATGTATTGTTCTTATAATTTTGCTAATATGTTTATATGTTTATATGTTTATATGTATATTTTAGGCTATTCCATGGTCTTATGTAAAATTAAATCCTAAAACATCAACACCTCTATTGGATGAAGAAGGGAACATTGAATGGGAGGGATATTGTATCGATTTCGCTAAAAAATTGGCTGAAAAATTGGATTTTGATTATGTTTTATTGCCACCTTCTCAAGGTCTATTTGGTGATCGAGTTCCTGGATTAAACAATACTTGGGATGGATTGGTTGGAGATTTGATGACTGGGGTAAGTCCAATTATTATCATTATGCCCATAATGGCCCCATTGAGATTTAATCACGAAATCGTTTTATTTATAGTTATGATGATTTTTATTACAGGAAATTGACATTGCAGTTGCACCAATGAAAATGACAGCAGAGCGTGAAGAAGTTATTGACTTCGTTGCTCCCTATTATGAACAAACTGGAATTTTAATAGGTTTAGTATAAGTTTTAATAATTCATTTCCCAATCCGCAAAAAACTTTGTTTTTTCATATTGAAACATATTACTATTCCCTCAATAAATTGTAATAAATCCTAATAAAGCAAAATATTGCCACAAAAGGCTATAGAAGAGGAATGATTGCGAAAACTATTCCTTTCTTGAATCTGAAATGATTCGAATTTCTGTTCCAAAAATGGATTTTTCTCCAAGAGAAAGCGGGAAGAGGAGTACAAACACATAGCTGCGTGCGAAAATATTTCTCCTTTGCATTCAACTGTATATAAATAGATCTGTAACTATGTGCCAAATCGATATGTTAATAAAAATGTTATTATCATAATAATTTATTAGCTTGTTATTATTTATTAGAATCGATCTTAATAAGCGTATTATGATGGTTAGTATTTATTAAGATCGATCTTAATAACGTTATTAACATGTTTATTATTTATTATAATAACGAAGTTAATAAACGCCATTTGCAATTTTGCGGAAGATTTTTGCAACTAAGTCATTAAAGCGTATGAGTAAAAGCAAGATAGCATGAGATCGAAATTTACCAATAGTGATTTGAGCGATAAAAAATGCGCATCTTATCAAATCGAACATACCAGATGAAATGGCATGTAAAATACTACACCAGAATAGAAAAAAAAATTTTTGATTTTTTTCGATTTTCAGCGATTTTCAATTAGTCGCAATAGAAGGTTGTATGAAAACTGTATGAGTCAGTTTCATGAAATCATTTGAAGCCGGTTAGGATTGTGTTGTCGTGAGTCCGTGTGATACAAAGAACAAACACATCCAATGGCTGTCCATTGTTTTCATACAACCTTCTATTGCGACTAATTGAAAATCGCTGAAAATCGAAAAAAAAATCAAAAATTTTTTTTTTCTATTCTGGTGTAATATTTTACATGCCATTTCATCTGGTATGTTCGATTTGATAAGATGCGCATTTTTTATCGCTCAAATCACTATTGGTAAATTTCGATCTCATACTATCTTGCTTTTACTCATACGCTTTAATGACTTAGTTGCAAAAATCTTCCGCAAAATTGCAAATGGCGTTTATTAACTTCGTTATTATATTAAATAATAAACATGTTAATAACGTTATTAAGATCGATCTTAATAAATACTAACCATCATAATACGCTTATTAAGATCGATTCTAATAAATAATAAACCATTCGCAAGTATTATTTATTAGGATATAGTAATAAATCTATGTTAATAAGACATCTATATAAATAGTATAGAGTATTGTGAATATTTCAACAGACGCAGAAAAATGTTAAATTTCCAAAAAATCGTATAAGAACAGTTAATCGTAAGAACAGTTCTGTCTGTGTATGACATTTCAGTCAATTTTTGCATATTAATAGTCAAATCGAGAACTCAACGTAAAGTGAATTATTTTAAAACTTTCGTAATTGTTGCAATTAGAGAGTTTTGGAAGTATTTTTCTGATTTTCTCAAAGTCTGATTAACATCTGATGCAAAAGTTTTGTCACAATATCAAACATACGCCATTTGAACAAATAACAAGCGATTTCGGAAATTCTTTTTGTAGTAGTTAGATTTATTCATAAACTATCAAAAAACACATTTACAGTATACTGAATGGGCCATTGTCTTCGATTTTTTGTAGTAAATATGGAACCTTCAAAATCATGCTTTGGCAGACAGATACGTCGACTGTTTTTTGTCAAAATACGATGAATTGTAGATTGATCGACACCAAATTTTCGTGACAATCGCCGTGTTGATTGACAGTTTGTTTTTGGCACTCGACAGCAGTTTTTTCGTTGTTCTGACACTCAGTTTTGGTGGACGCCCAGATTTCTTTTTGTTTTCTGGTTCCTTCACGACAGTCACTGATAACACGATAAATGGTTCTTCGTGAGATTAGCTTGTTTTTAAATACATGAAGAATTTCTTTTGTACTTAGTTCGCCAAAAAGGTTTGAAACAGACTTGTGTAAATCCAGTTTGTACGACATTGTGAATGAAAATATATGCGCAATTGCGTTTTGACAGTAGAGTAGGAATACCGTTAACTCCATTACATGCGTTGGTTGACATTTTTGTATTAATTTATGTATCACATTAAACGTCCAAATTTTGTGACAAAACTTTTGCATCAGATGTTATACTATATAACAATAACAAATTTCTGTGGCTTACGCCATCTGAATAAAGTTCCAAACAAATCTCTACAACATGCAATACATTTTATATGAACAACGGCAAACGGTATGTAAGAGTCTATGTGTACACAGAACTGTTGTTCATATAAAAAGTATGGCAAGCTGAGAAGTTGATGCCGTCGCTGCTGTTTAATACTGTGTGAACAACGAATATGGGAGAGAGAGAATACCATTTGCCGTTGTTCATATAAAATGTATTGCAAGCATTGCCGTTGCTGACGTCACATTCTCTCTCTCTCTCGCATATTCGTTGTTCACACAGTATTAAACAGCAGCGCCGACATCAACGTCTCTGCTTGCCATCGTTAAAATTCCATCCGTTGAGATGGCGTTGTTTAGGGGGAGTTGTATGAGCAATCTTACTACGATTCTCTAGGGAAACCATTTGAAGTAGCGGCAACCTATGCTCATATTACGGAAGATTAAATCCAATTGAACTTCCTCAAAGCATATAGTAAAAACTATTATTATTACGGCACCAAACAGCGTTTCTTCGCCAAAGGTGGTTTATTTAAAATATTATAGATTATATTTACAGTTAATTCAAATATAAAGATAAATGGCAGATTCAAAAATCGTATCGAATCAACAATCCATTGCCAATCCTAATGATTTCGGAGCAAGTCTCTGTGATTGCTGAACTATAAAAATGAACTGTTTCTGGATAGATTCAATTCGTCTTATTTATCCCAAGTTGCGAGTGTTCCATACTTGAGCATAACCATATTCCAGAATTGGAATGACGAAACTAAAAAAAAAATGAATTGTATAAGGATCATTGAATTCCCTTGCAAAACGTTTGATTCATGCCAGGCTTGATTTAACTTTGGTTACCATAAATTCAATGTGAACTTTGAAATTAGGTTTCTCGAACAAAATTATACCAAGATCTTTAATTTTGTCAACTCTCTCAATTGTGGAATCATCAACGGTATAATTGAAGTCAATAAAATTACCAAAGCGATGAAATATCATTCTTTTTGTCTTTTTTACATTCAATCTCAATTGATTCAAACAATATAAGTAACGTTGCAGCAATGGGGAACCCTGACCAGTACCCGATGATACCACAATTGGATTTGATTTAAATTAATCAATTTTAACGATCTAATTTGACGATAGTCAGGAAAAACTGGAATTCGCAAAAAAACGTTTTTTTCTAAAATTTTGCCATTTTTATATCGTAGACACGAAACTAAGCTAGGGGGTAGACACGGTCCAAAGATTCACTCAAATCAAAAGATTCGCGATGCAAAGATTTACTGCGATTCATTGAGATTCACTCAGATTCATTACGATTTGAAAGATCCGTCATGTTTGGTTTATATTTAACTTATTGCAAAAACGCTGCGATTTATTTAGATTCACAGAGATTTATTGGGATTCACTCTTTTTTTTTTCTCGTGTCTACCCCCTAGAAACTAAGTATTTTAAACCATTGGACATACAAAACCCGCAATATTTATCTCTCAGATTTTGACATTCATCGCAATTTGTGAGCTTTATTTGAGTGAAACATTTATATATTTTATAATATATAAAATGTGACGTAGCCAGTCCCATATTTTGGCCATAGCTAAGGTGTGAGTTATCACAACCACTACATGGTTTTCGATTGCCATAATACATTTCATTAGGAAAGTCATTGATGGTTATTCTAATAGCATTAACATGTTTGAAAAATTCCATTGGGTCATCAGTAATCAGTTCTTCCATTTCAATTTTATAATCATTATAAGCCAAACGAGAAAAGAAAATACATTCTATGAATGAGTATGGATTACCAAAGTTGATTTTGAATGCTGAAGTGAATGCACCTTAGTAAGAGAGGTAGAGGTAGACCGCGAAGAAGATATTTGGATTCCGTGAAGAATGATTTGAATGAAAGAGGGTATGACTGGAATAGGGAATGTCAAGACCTGGCTCTCGAGAGGGTATGCTGGAGAACAATTGTTAAGGGCGAGTCCATTACAAAACCGACCAGACGCTGAAGGGCATTAATGGTCTTTAAATGATCGTTGTTGTTGTTGTTGTCGGTTTACTTTAAATGGAGTAATAGATGTTGTGCCTAATTCATCTTATTTTGGTTTCAAAAGCGCATTTATTATTATTATTATTCTGCACCATACAGCGTTCCTTCGCCAAAGGTGGTTTATTAAAAATAAATAAATTAAAATTTACAATATAATAAATACAAATCAAATGATTCAGCATTTGCACCGATTAACAATCTA